>QYTT01079650.1:8100-27586 GCA_006980735.1 Dasypogon diadema
AGCTAATCTGAAATCTTGGACACAAATTATATCAAATATATATCAAATTTCTATGCTTGATGAAAAGCAGTTTTGAGGTTACATTGAACACGCAAAAGCATCGGAAAGCAGCTATAGCAGAAATCTTGAACACACTCCTGATCTTTCTTTTCTAAATCATACCTGGACTGGGAATATGGCCACCTTAATAAGGCAAAACAGCCTTTGTCTTAAGACTATGATTTATAAATAATAGCTAAGTAAATTTTATTATTTTTGCAGTATGCCTTCATTTAAGTATCGACTTTTAAATAACAAAGCATAGCGTGAAGTTGGCATTACATCAAGCCTAAGAACATTGTAAAATTTCCCGCGGCCCAACATCTCGCCAGATAACGAACTGATTCATCGAATTGAATAGGAGTCTCTATATATCAAAACAAAAGGAAGCCAATAGTAAAAGGTAAATTTAAGGGAGTAATTTCACCATCTTTTAATTTTAATAAAAAAGCTGGGAACGTTTTCCTGTGAGAATAAAAATTAATGCAAATAATATCTTACATTCCGCTCTTTAATTGTGTTATGATGTCATTGCTTTGATCGAAATTTGGTTCTTAAATACGTGAACTGCATATTTAGTGATTTATATTAAATTTTGTTGTAATTTAGATTATGGAAAGTTCATGCTATTCATTGACGAGATTTTGAGCAATTGTGTGACTTCAATCTACCTTCAATGAACTGCAGGTGCTTTAAGGACGATTTTTTTTTTATTCATTAGCATCAAGTGCCCCTCAGCCTCAGTACATCTCCACATTGTTATATGATATACTCCTTTGTCACCTGAACTTGGGCACCATTTGGCTCTTAATGTACTGTTTTCTTTTGATCTTTTAACTATGTCTTATTTAGTGCTTGCATTCTAAGCCTTTACCTTGGGAAGCCTTAGAAGTATATTTTAGGTCTCCTATTATTCTCCTAATACATCAATGACTTAGTAAAAGTTTTCAACTAATAAACTATGTCTATAGAGGACTTTAGTGTGAATATAATCAAAATAAAAACGCATTCAGAGTTTATTTTTAATTGGGAAAAATCAAACTATCCCACAATAAATCCTTCCAAATCGCAATCTATCGTTATTTTAGAAGAGAATATTGATTCTTTTCAACCCCTTAATCTAAAACTGATGATGTACCTATTCCATTCGCTGATGAAGTGCGCAACCTCGGTTGATACTTTGATAGCACTCTTACCTGGGAACGGTACATTAATTTTCATGTTGTTAAGGTATATGTTGGACTATGGCGTCACACATCTTATGTATGATATCTTATGTAGATATGTACTAGGATTCGTCTGGTTAAGGTCCTTGTGAAGTTCTTATAGGAATGTAAAATAGTCTATGCTGTATCACAGTCTTGTGCATCCAAACCCAGTCCACGAAACGCTTCAGCGCTAAGATGCAGTTCGCATGGGAAATATTGCACCGAATTAAAAAAGGGAACAAGTCTATTTTGGTTGCCACAGAATCTTCTCTTTGTTCAGATGATGTGTAACTTTAGCATTAACATCTAAATATGGACAGAGCATGTTAATCAATCTGCATTAAGTGGAATGGCACTACTTTTATATTGCTGCCTCTTTTCCGATAAGCATTCTGTGTCTAGGATAAATGTCAATTTTACCCATAAGATATTATCGAACAACAAAAAGTGATGGAACTACATTCCCTCTCGTTTCCGATAAGTGAAATAGCACATGAAATAGCAAATTGAACAGTTCATTTATTAGAGGTCGGTGCACTTTAGTGACACAAAATACAACATTCGAGTTTTTATTAATCCCTGTAGAAAAATATGGATGCAAAATGTATTTTAAGTCGACATTTCGGAGTAAAATTTAATTCGTCTATAAAACTTTTACTCGTTAAATCTTGAGTAAAATTGCGGATTTCCCTAGACATTTTTACACTCTTAGTATATAAATAACCTTGGAAAGTCAATCCCTTTATAATGTATGTTTTGGGAGTCTGGACCACATAAATACTCACACTTCTTTTTAAAGGCCTTGAAGGATACTTCATCACTATTTCAAAATTACTCAAATATTATGTGTGGACTAGAGAAAAACACACCTTTATGAAATATTGGATATTTATTATCGTAAAAATATGGTTTCCTTCTTCAAACCTACGGACTAATATTTGCTTGGATCCAATCCAAATAAGCGCTTATTCTTGTGTAAACCCCTGGCCAACCTGGGAGTCCACAAGGCGTTGAGCCAAATGAAACTACGCCAACTAAAAAGTAGTAAGGACGTGCTTTGTTATCATGAAAGCCCATTAGCGGTCCGCCAGAATCTCCTCGGCAAGAATCAATTCCATTTTCACCGCCAGCACAAATTTGAGTATCACGAATCATGACATTTTGTGAGCTGTAAACCTGATTGCATTGCTGCAATGAAACACCATCGATACGGGCTTTTAACTTAATATTACTATTATAGCCAGTCTCAGTCTTTCCCCATCCTGATACATCTAAAGGTATGCCTTCAAAGGTTGCGGTTCTCAGATTATCTGATAATGGGAGACATATAGGTTTTATCCATTCGGAACTAGCCACAGGTCTAGATAAACGCAGTAAGGCAATATCATTATATTGGCCTCTTGAACTAGGATTATATTGTTCGTGTGGAATGGCACGTTCAACTGGAACATCTTGGACAGGAGGAGCGCAGTCGCCATCCTCGCAGTCCTGATCTGTTGATGTATCCCATTCACCAAGTCGAACACCACTAAGTGTCCAATCTTTGGGTATTCCTCTACCATTTACACAATGAGATGCGGTTACGACATATCGTTCGTTTATTAGAACTCCTCCACAATGATGTCCCTTCCTGTTGCCAGCTGAAAAAAATACAATATTATTCCTTATTCCATTTTATGTACCTAGTCTTACGTTTTGTGTACTCTAGAAGCGCCATCCAAGGATATTCGTCTATGTTTGTCCTGTTGCCGCCATAAATTCTGTCACTATTTCCACTTCCACATTCTCCTGGTTGAGGTAAAGTACCACCACCGCCACCATGATTACCACCACTGCCTTCATTCCCACCATAGTTGGTGTTTACATTGTTGTAGCCACCTGTAGAAGGAGAAACTGGAGCTGATCTGGATGGGCAACACACCTGATTTTATGTGAATCAACAAAAATTAAAAATATGTTTCTTTTGGGGGTAAAGTTGCGAAGCCTACCAAAACCTTGCCATTATGAAAGCCACATTGACTCCTGCGCAAATACAATTTATCCTCGTTGTTCAAGGGCACTTTAGTGATTAGCGCGTACAGGTCCGCACATTCCTGCAGATAGACGCATACACTTCTCTCACCGTTTGGGGTCAAACACCGTCCGAACATGCTTTCATACTGCACCTCTGTTTCATCAGTTGGGAATATAATTTCTGCATTAAAAGTTGTTCAATTTGTAAATCTTAATAAAAATTTTTTCATATGATCCTTTTTACAACACGAAGATGTTCAAGGCCGTCCCCCGGTAGTGCATCTAAAGGCGCTAATTAGCGAAGCAATGCTTGTTGGGATAAAATGTGGTGTTTGGGTATTTTCAATTCAGCTTAGGTTAGGTGAAAACAAAATCCAATTAGGGAGTAGTAATATTAATAAAAACTCGGATGGGAAATTTGGAGCAAAGCATTTACAATGTCAAACGCAACTACTTTCGAAAAGAAGTCCGACTTTCTTAATTAAAACACTACATGTACCATTACATTGCCAAGTACAGTTTTTTAAGTGCTATCAGGATCACCATACGTCGTTACGGTATTTAAATATTGCAGTAGGTTTTATCGTGTACTGCACGGAGAACGAATACTTGAAAATGTAGGTGTAGGGATATTCTTTGAAAACTTAAATTCCTGGTGTGTTAGCCTGAGGAGATTCACTTCGGTGTACCAGGCAGAAATGCTGGCTCTGGTTAGTGCGTTGGACTACTCGAAAGAGGGTCGGGTGTGAGGAGGTGAATCTTGATGGATCGGACGGAGATGAACTCAGCCCTAGCGTTGGAATGCGAACAAAAGCTCAATGAGTATGCCTCAGGAAATGAGGCAACACTTTATTGGGCTAAAGGACACATAAGGATCGAAGGGAACGAGAAAGCTGATGCCCTAGAAAAGCACGAATCGGTTATGGAGTTCCAAGGTCCAAAACCATATTCCACCATTGTAGGAGGTATGGTAAAGAACCTAATTGAGGAATGGGTCATAAAATAACATCGAAATCGATGGGAAAATATGGCAACCTGCCTACAGGTTAAGAGAGCAATTAGGCTATCGTATGGAACGACCACAAGGAAAGTTCTATGCATGGAACGAGGAATCCTCAGTTGGTTGGCCTCTTTGACTACTGAGCATGGTAGCTTTGGGTATTATCTCAAGAGGAATGGGATCCTGGAGGATGATATATGTAGATTGTGCCTCGAGGATACTGAGACAGCAGAGCCCATTGCATGCGACTGCCAGCCTTGGCGAGCAGGAGGATTACTATCACAGGTAGCTCCATGGGTAGTATGGGGCAGTTAACCTATAAATAAACACCCGAAAGAACAAGAGATATTGAATTTAGAGTTCTGCTAGCAGTTTCCCGACGCCGACGAACAAAGTTGGCTCTTGGCAGAGGAATCCGATCCGAAAGCGGAGGTCTGCTACGATATACCTCAAATGTTTCTAATAACACATTTCGTGCTGCGTGTACACGTCTCTTACTTGAGAATATCATAAGTAATTTGAATGTAAATGAGAGCGCTGCTCTCGGTGACTGAAGTCCGGCATGGAACGTATTAATAGATCTATCAAGCTAGGGGTTATAATAAATGATAGGAATGCAAAAACAACAAAAGCAAACCTAATATATTTACATTAAAGGTATTTAACGGGAAGGTTTAAAACTTTTAACATTTAATCCCGCATAATTTTCTCAAGACCTTTAGAAAGGTATTGCCTTACCTTACTGACAAGACCAAGATCTTGAAGATCAAAAATATTTTTGGAGTTGGGAGCAGGAGGACATCGGGCAAAATTGTAAATATGCGCAATAGATGGTAAGATAATAGGAGTAATAGGGTTTAAAAATTTCGACGATAAACCATCAATACCGACTACGTTTCACTTTATCGATTTTAATGCCAGATAGACCTCATACTCACTCACACAATGGAAATTAAAGGTAAATTAACCAAATCAAAAACAAGCATAGATTTAGCATACTATTGTCAAAAGCTAAAAGGTATCATGTAAAATCCTTTACAGATACTATCTTTAAGGTCAGGATGCCGGAACATATTACCATGGTAAAAGCGACTCATTTCGACACATGTTTGTAATACCTATCCTACCATTGCCATCAATTTACATGTAAATTCTGTTAATAAACTTTTAATACTCGGTCTTTTAATGAAGTCTATTGTTTGCCAATACATGCACAACAAAGTCTGGTGGACGAGATAATATTCAAAATTAAAAAAGTGTGAACAAAGTAAACTTATTTACATAATGAAAGCGCAAGTTACAGATAAATTTGTTTCAAGTCGTGCTAGCTTATAATTATTTTTTTATTTGAAATATATAATTATTAAGGGTATTCACGTTCCGGTGTATTCGGCCTTGTATTTGAGTATTTATTGTAAATTTTCCGTTTCTATGGAAACAACTATGGAAAACTCTGAAATTTGCTCGTTTTGCTATTTTTACAACGATACAAGACCAAAACCTACGGAGAGAGTGAGAGCATTTATGAAATATGTAGCGTTATATGTAATAATTTTAATTCAAACATTTTCTTCCGAGTATAACTTTATGTGTGCACGCGACTACGCGTGAAATTATATTTTCAGGTAATATAATAACCGGAATTCTTCATGCCAAATACGTGAGAACGCTTGTTCCACGTCATCTTTAAAATAAAACAAATATAGAAAGATCATTCAGAAAAAATCCATTAACATAGCAAATTGCTTTGTACTGTACGAATGTGAATTAATAAGTCTCTAGAGTCTAGAGATAGGCTTAGGTATATTTCCAGAAGTTTAGAGGGAAACAATTATTATATTTGTGCCGAAAGTACGCAAGTACTGCAAAATGTGAGGAATTTAAGCCCAATAATATTCTTCAGGTAATGGAGAAAATTTTAGAAAAATGGAGAAAATTTTAGAAAGAACACTCATAAACTGGTGTATCCACTGGTCCCGGCTTGACGTTGAGTTTTGGGACACCCTGTATATAGATTCTTGGACTTATTTAACATTGAACAGCATCTGGAGTTCGATGGCAGTTCAGTTTGACTTTAAAGATCGAAAGAGATGAATACATTGACTTCAAAAATTTTTGCCATCTTCTTGAAGATAACATCCCCTCTATATATTCATCTCAGTGGTCTAGGTTGTAAGAAAATTTAACTGTGATATGGTGCATTTCTTTTTAAAAGTTCGCTTGAATTAGTTAGCATGAAAAGTCCATAAGCAGAGCATAGAGACCAAATTAGAAGTCTCATCAGGAACAAGAAATTATCTCATGAAAATTAAATCTTACGCTACATCAATAATCACATCAGTCTGTTGGCTGTTCTTCTCCATGGAAATCAGAGAAAAAAAACCTTTTAAGAATTCAGACTTTAAGGTTTTTGAGTAGGAGTTATATTTTATGCTGTAGGTAACAGGGAATAGGCACCATCCCATCTTACATTTGATCTTTATTTATTCACTCTTTTTGGGATATTAAATATATGTTACAATCTAGGTTGAAACAATCTAGGAGGAGAATAATACCTAACACTTTCTAGATAATAATAATCGTTGGATTAATAGCCGAAGTAAGTGAGATGCCGCAGATAAGAAACTTATTTGTTCGTTAAAATATTTTGCAAAATTTTACTGATTATACTGTGGAATCACTTGACTGCAGCAACCTTCATTGTTGCAGTTTCCAATGTCAGCAAAAAAAAACCTTTAGCATTGGTAGATGTCGGTGGTGAAGTTTTTTAACTTATTTTCCAAGAAATGTTTTTCATTTTAATATTTAAATATTAAGGAATTCTGGTTAATAACCTGCTGGAGATTCCAGGAATAAAAATAATTATTTGGAACTGCATGTAAATGCGACACTATAAGAATGATAAAACTTGATATAATTTTCAATAAAATATCTATGGGTTAAAAGGTATTCAGCAGCTAACCGGGGTTCTTCTTTTGTTTCCATTTTACAAAAAAAATTAACCAGTTTTATAAAAAGTTAAATTTCAAGTTTCTTGGCGAGTGAGATTAACAATATTAAAAACCACTTTTATGGAAGAGCAAACCAAATAAAAGTAAAACTTACGTCAACAATATTTATATGCATATTAATTGAGTACATTATCTGAATTTTGAAAATGTTTTCGCAGTAATTGTTGAATAATTCTGAAAAATTGAAATAGTTATGCAGTTTTCTTGGATTTCCCCACAGAAATTGTGCAATTTTATTGCTGCGAACTTATTGATTTCATACACAAATTTTCCACATTTGTAATTTGATGTCAGAAGTTCAAAATTTCTTCACAATTATCACTGGATTCTGTTCGTGGGGCATTCAAGAAGCGACGAGAAAGTGTTAAATAATTATTTAAATTAATATGCGTTAAAAAAATCTTGACGATGAGAATTTGCACATGCATTCTGCCAATGCCAGTTTAGAAGTTCGAGGTCTAACCGGTTGATAACACTCAGATTTGCTTTACACTCTAGTCTAGCCCACACTGTATGACAATTAACTACCATTTAATGATAAATTTATTGGCATATGGTATGTGATAAAGGAAAAACCTGTCTTAGTCAACTACATCGAGGGTTTTCGAAAAACATGAGGCTACCGGATCGTCCGTGACGGCGGGGAATCACTGAAAGAACCTCTCTTAGATTGCGTACTTTCAGATGAGCAATATGATGCGAAGTATTTTTGTAAACACAATTAGCGTTAAAATGTTTTGAAATAAAACTATGCATCTAAAACACAACATAAATACTAACTACGGTTAGATAATGTTAGATTGTCACATACGCGGATTAAGATTTTACACGAACGGTTAGTGCTACAGTGAGTGCAAATAGAATATTATCACGAAATTTGCAAGAAGGTCATAGATGAAATTTGAATAATTACATACATTATAGTGTGTTATTCAGCTTCTAGTAACTGATAGTAACTTACGTGCTGTGGCAGCGCTTAGCACTGCTGCTATACAAATCCAAATAAGTTGCATTACTTTTATCTATCTAACTATTAAGTTCTTAAACTCGGTATTTCAACTAACTAAAAACTTTGCCCACCGTACAATCCCGACTGGCTACTCCAAAATGACTGAAACTGGTCAGTGCAGCGGACTGTGTCGATAACCAAGCAATATCATCTTCAGTTTGACTTCATAGCAGTCAAAAAGCTTTAAATCAGGTTTTAAACTTGATCTTAATGACTTGACTTCTGTATTCTGTCTGTTACTGTTACTCCCACTGGGAGAGTATACAGCAAAAATCTCATCGTTTAATAATTCTTTTAAATCTTTCGTATCTCTTCTCCGAATTGGCTGCAATAGCTTGCCGCTATCAAATCCAATTTTATTTCGTAGTAAACTATTTTCGCAAAACATGAGCAATCCAAATATATTTTATATTTTTCTTGTATAGCACTTTTGATATATTTTCCCATGACATTAAAGAATTTATTGAAGAAAATTCAATATTTATAATTTATGTGCTTCCTCAATTGATTCTTTTTTAACGAAATAATACGGTAGAGACCGGAGTCAACAGATTTGCGAAAGATGACCTCAAAGAGGACTGTAAGTTATCACAGTATGATTTCTTATCAACAAATAAGAGCAGGAAGGAAAGCTTCACGAAATGGAACAAATTCTGAGCAAAATTAATAAAAAAAAGTTAAATTCAAAATTTGACGCGGATAATCTTTGCTCAATTAATTAATAATTCCTGAGTTAACTCTTTGAGGCATAGAATTTTAGAAATTCGAAATACATACACAATTGTACAAAATAACAAAAATAAAATTTAATCAGTTAAACATCTAGAGCGAGTTCGGATAATATGGCTTCTTAATCGAACTATACTGCATTGAAAAAATAAATTATCTCCACTAGGTAAACTCTTATCAAATAAACTTTTAGAAAGTTGGTTCATCTATGCTATGCTGAAAAGTCATAGCACATGACTGACAAAAAATTGGGTTCTTTTAAAGTGGCGACAATTTTTTGCACGAAGTGTATATGGCACATCGTAGCATTTTCGGAAGGAAGCCAAGAAAACGGCCGAATGGATAATACTTGTATGTAGCGTGATCTGCTCTGCCTTCCCACCGAAAACCCCAGTGAGTCATAGCAAAGCTTCTGAGGCGTGCCTGCTCTTAAAGATCAGAGTTCGATTTTTGCAGGTACGATCTGAACTTTTCGCATTACACTAGGAAGGGAAGGTCTTCAGATATCCCCGTCTGGGATTATCTTAAAATGTTGATTACGGGACTAAAAAATAAGCGACACATATGTTTTTTATCTGATGTACCATTTATCTCAAAGGAATAGCTTTTAAGTGTCTTCCATTAAATACAGTTTCAATTTTGAAAACTCAACCCTTATAAGTAATGAGAAATAATAAATGTGTACCCAGTTTATGACGATTGTAAAGCGTGCTTCACCCTTTTTAAGCCTTTCATAGTAGATTATTTTTTAGTCTTCTATAACGTATCAAAGTTTGAAGAAAGTCAGAGGTGGACACCTGAAGATCTTTCCTTGCTAACTAAGAATTTAGCATATTGATAAATGGAGCAGCAGTCGAAACATGACATTTCGATTCAAATTGCACTTGCCAGAGATCTTTCGTTTTACAGATTTTTACTTTCTTGTTCATGTTCACACGCGGCATTTATAATTCCGGAAATCACTGATCTCTTCATTTCTGGGTACGAACATCAGTTGCAAAAGCTACTTACAGAAATAATTTTGTTAAACAAGACATAAATTATTTTGTACCATTAAAAAGTTAAAGATTCAGCCTTTAAATAACTGAAAGGTCATATTTCCGTAACAGTACCACTTTAGGCGGGTAGAGTGGTGGAAACAAAAATTTTTGTTAACGAGCAGAAGCAGATAAGAACCAATGCTAATTTCTGTCGGCGATAACACTCCAGCACCCTACTTCATGGTTTTTAGTTTAGAAGGTTGTAGGTGAAACGAAAAATTTTGGGCTAAAAAATTTCTATACAAAATTTCCTGGGTTAACCCAAGCTGCCAATTTTTATACTGTAAATCTGAACCGGAATTTCTACGTGTTAAGGTTAATTTATATAGCAACGTGCGTTCTTGTTGACAACCTGAACGGGATGGTCTTATTAACTGTTGATATGTGTGAAAAAGAACAAAGAATGAAGCGTTCGGTTCCAACGGAGAAATTGACATTTTAGCTCGTAAAATTTTTTCGGCATATGTTTTGTCCTTTTTCGTATTTTCTTATGTTAGATTTATCTATCCCGCTCGCACTATTTTCTTGCTTCGTTTTTGCCTCGTTAATATTTTAAATTTATTTGAAACAATTTTTGGACAGTGGATAAAAACCTATTTACCACGTAAACATTTTAACGTGAATCGATAAGAGCATTTAAATACGTCAATTATCAATAAAAATATATTTTAAAAAATTTGGTACCCAAACGCAATATAAATTGCAAAAATCGTTCAAAAAAGACTAACTCAAAAAAAATCGAAATTCTTACTGGTTAATGGGGTTTGCCTTGCCTTGCCAAAGAAAATGTCAAATAAATTTTTGAGGATGCAAAGGATAGATATTTATAAAATACATCTATCTATTTTTTTCCCTTATATTTAATGGAAAAAATTTTAACTTAGTTCCATATTTTGAGTTTAAGGGAGAGTTATATTTTGAAGCAATTTTGGTATCAATATTTTGTATGCGTTTGTTTGGAAACGCTCCGTCTTTATGAGGTCTATGGCCTTGTTGTTTCCACTCCTTTTCCGTTGTATAAACACAATTGCCGTGAACGGCGGCGGCGTATGCCAGGAATTTGACATTTTAAGTGATGTATTGTGTACACAAGGCAAGTGAATATATTTAATTTTTTTAAAATTAATTTCTCGTCGAAAACAATCACTTCTTCTTCTTTAAACTATATTAACAAGTGAATTGTTTGCTTATTCTATTGGTAGACCCGCTAAATCTGTTGGCACCACTGCATTGAACGGTTGGAAGTCGGCAACCAATTCGCTTTTCGTTGGAGGTTGATAACTCCAAATTTGTTCACTGTCGTTTATTAGCTTGCTTTAAAAGATTTGACAGTGAAAATTTTTATGCGTTGTTCTTCTTTCGTCGCAATTGTGTTTAGAGTAATAAGGTGCTCTTCATATTCGATGAATGACTATAGTCGTTATCCAAGAGGTACTACTCACATCGACGGACGACTACGGTCGCCAAAAACATACGTTTATGTGAATGTTGAAGTAAAACAGAGATCATTAAAGGGTGTCCCAACTAGAGAGCAAAATTTAAATTTGGTGCCATTTCTGCTGCTCTGTGTTTATACTCAATCGCATAAAAATATAATATTTTTCTTTTTTTATCTTTAAAGTAAAATGCCGAGTCACTTAGATTTTAGATTTTGTTAAAATTAAAATGTCACAATAGTTGTTTTGTCAGACGTGGAAGTCAAAATTTATTTTTATGTAAAATATGAAAAATGTTCCGAACAACCAAAAACAGACTATCGCTGTCTTTTGCGCAAACCGTTCTTAAAAATTTCAGTTCAGCAACAATTTTCAATACCCTTCCAGTGGTAGAACCAGTTAGCCTGGCATATAACATGTATGCAGGAACAGATGCCGATAATGGAACACCGCCTTTAGTAATAATGGATGATCTGTTTGGTTCAAAAAAGAATTGGCATAACATTTGTAAAAAACTGTTAAAGGAATTGATGCCAAGGAGGAGAATAATCACCAGAAATCATGGAGACAGTCCTCATTCACCCCATCACACCTACGCACATCTTGCTCAAGATATTGTTGAACTATTGAAGCAGCATGGAATAGATAGAGTGTCGGTTCTTGGCCACAGCATGGGAGGTCGTGCAATGGCTTACCTGGCATTAAGGTATCCGTATTTGGTGGATCGAGTAATTGTGGTAGATATAACTCCAATTAATACCGCTGCGGCATTTAGTTCTACTGATTATATGCTTCATTTGATGAAAACAATTGAGTTGTCCCCAGAATTGTCCGAAGCTGAAGGCCGCAAAAAGACTGCCGAAGTATTATTCAGGGCTCTCAATAGTCCTGCAACAGCTGATTTTTTGCTACAAAATTTAAAGAAGCTTGGAAATGGCAATTTTGCTTGGAAACTTAATTTAAAGGCATTGGAATTGAATGTACGCAATATTACAAGATTTCCCGAGGATATTTTAAACTTTAAACAATTTCGTGGACCAGTTCTTCTCGTTGGTGGGTCACAGTCTGATTTCGTCAGAAGTTCGGATGTGTTCAGAATGGAAAGATCATTTCCTAACATTAAATTAAATTGGATTGACAGTGGCCATTTTGTTCATTTTGAAAAACCAGACGAATTTTTATCAATTGTAATAAATTTTCTTAACGTTTATATATTGAGTTTGATTTAGAATTTAGATTACAATTCAGGACATACATACGTAAAAAACAACAAATAGTATTGATTCCATTAAATTGGTAAATTTTTACATTTCTAATATAAAATTCATACTGATTAACTTGCCAGTAAGAAAATTAGTATGAACTGCGAATATTTTAATTCACTTGTTTTTCGAGCAAAGTTTTATTATTGGGAAAAACTAGAATAAATTTACATTTTAAATTGTACTCATATTAAATTCTGAAGTGAAATTCACTTTGAAAAACACTTCAAAAATGTCCATATGAGTAGAAAAATTTCTTTCTAGGTGAATAAGAAAACTGTTTCGATCACAGAAAGTCATTTGATCATCGTCAGTGCGCCAATCGACTTGCCTGACACAAACACACAACATGTTTTTGATTTAATACCGAAATTTTGATTTGATCGTAAAATAGAAATATGGAAATTATGTACGGAATAAAACATCTGGTAAATGACCTTCTTGGGTTTGCTGGCACATTGCGTTTTTTTGACGAAATTGTCAATCACCGTTTGTCATAATTCTGGCTGGATCTCAGTCATACAACGTCTAATCCCCTCCTTCAAGGCTTGGGTGGTAGTGGGCTTACTGACAAACTTTCGACTTCAAAAAACCCCAAAAAAAGGAGTCCAAAGCGTTATGTCACTTGTTTGTTTAGTTATTATAACTGAAAAGGTTTATTTTATTTTTCGCTTTTCACTTTCTTTTTCCATCTATTTAATTTTTTGTTAAAAAGTTTTTATTTTTTTATTTTTTGTGGCTAAAAACTACTAATTACTACCTACTTAATTTTTGATTACTTTTAAAATACTTACTTACCTTATTTTAACTATTAACTGTTATAGAATATAATTACCTACTTTAAGCATTAATTGTTACATAAGATAAATACAACAATCTTTTTAAACCAACATGGGTAGACCTACAAAAAATACCGTAAACCGTTGAGGAGTTCCCCCGACCGTCTTCTGTCTCCATCATCAGATTAATTCCAGGTCTCCATTATGTTGTAGTATCATCAGAACTACATATGTGTGCCAAGTTTTAACAGAATCGGCTCACAGGTGAAAAATCAATCATTCCCTATTTTTCTACCCTTAGGGGTGGAATTTTTTCAAATTCAAATGGAACCAACTTCGAAGTATACATACCCTATTCAATAAAAAAAGAATCATCGAAATCGGATAACCCAATACAAAGTTATATGTGGTAGAATCGGTTAACAGGTAAAAATTCATTGGGTGGATTTTTTTCAAATATAAATGGGACCAACTTTGAGGTATACCCTATCCAATAAAAAAAGAATCATCAATATCGGACTACTCTGTAAAAAGTTATGCGTGGTCATACATAAAAAAAATATACGCGTCGATTTGAGAACCTCCTTTTTTACGGTTAAAAAGTGGACGAAATTTGCGAATCGTAGCAGTCAAATTTTTATCATTTTTGAAATAATGTTTAACAATACAGCTGCGTACAGCAGCAGAAATGGCACTAAATTAAAATTTTCCGCTCTTGTTGGGATACCCTTTATTAAAAAACATATCTTCCCCATCATTTATATTTCAATTTTTTCTTTATACCTCTTATATACATGTATATGTTGTATATGTCGAAAAGTCCGGCTTATTGCAATGGTCGCCGTCATTTTGCAATGCGCCAGGCAAATTGGAAAACTATCCTACATTTTCTAATCAACCTGATAATTTTTAGGCTTATTGCAATTAGCCGAAAGAGCTTTAAGCTTAATCAATTTTTACTTCTATACAATTTCTAACGTTTAAAGATTTGAAAAAAAAATTTAATAAATTGGACTTTATTTCTCATATTATCTACGCTATAATAGTTATAATAAACGTTGATCCTAAAGAGTTATTGTCCTAACTTTATGTGACTTTGACACGATTTTCATGCATCTCCTCTTAAATTCTAAAATTGACTCTTCGGGCATAGAGAAATCATCACCTATAGGTGGAATTTCAGAAGAATCTATTGCACCGAGCTTGCAAACCTTGCTTAAGGTCAATTTATATTATTACAACATTGTAAGGAAATAGTGCGAGCGGGATAGATGAAGCTAACATGATAAAATACGAAAAAAGACAAAACATATGCCAACAAAATTTTACGAGCTAAAATGTCAATTTCCCCGCTGGAACAGACTTTTTTCCTCTTCATCGTTTGTTCTTTTTTCACATATCATCAATCAATAAGGCCATCCCATTCAGGTTTTCAGTAAAAATGCATCTTGTTGCTATGTAAATTGACCTTTAGATGAGCCATCCTAGCACACTTTTTCCTTTGTTAGGTAACTCTTTCTAGGACCCCACCAAGAAGTGGGCATTCTAGTTTCGTAACGAAATTCACTATTATTATGAAATACCCGTTTTTCGATCAGTTTTAAATGAGTGATCATTGTTAAGAAACTTATTTGCTTACAGCCACGATTCCTTTTTGCTTAACTGCAAATATACCAATGTATTTGTCTGTTTTCCTCACGAAAGTACTTTCCACAATGCTACGACAACCAACTCTCTTTTGATGGCCTAATCTTTAAGACAACACTCACTTTAGAACAGTATTCAAAAGGATTCGCGGATATCAGAACCATTCCAGTAGCATTTTAAAGAAAAAAAAATATATATATATAGTAAGCGTATAATATTGACAGTTGTAAATAGTTCTAAATTTTACATTGATTTTAAATTTCATGGTTTAGTGAATGTGGCGTAATTACTAAAGTACTATTTTCACTGAAGGCGATTTACTTTTATAAAATGGTAGTTTCAGTTATTTTAAATGTAAAAAATATATCAAGAAGTTTTAAAATTATGAAATGTTTTACAAAAATCATATCAAAAAGTGATTTTGCCACAACAGCTTTTAAATCCCATCCAACCGTAGAGCCAGTCAATTTGGCCTACAAGACATACGCTGGAACGGAAGCTGATAATGGGACGCCACCTTTAATAATAATGCACGGATTATTCGGTTCGAAAAAGAATTGGCACAGTATTTGCCAAAACCTGAAAGAGAAATTAAGACCCAGAAGGAAAATAATTGCTATTGATGCCAGGAACCATGGAGATAGTCCTCACTCACCCTATCACACGTATGAACATCTTGCTCAAGATGTTGCTGAATTTCTTAAGCAACAAAGTATACAAAGTGCGTCTGTTCTAGGTCACAGTATGGGTGGTCGAGTCATGCTGTACTTGGCTTTAAAGTACCCAAATTTAGTGGATCGTGCCATTGTAGTGGATATAACTCCAATCGGTAATATACCGTGGAGTCAGTCATTGTACGATGTCCTAAGTGTAATGAAATCCATACAACTGCCCCCAGACCTGTCGGAAGGTGATGCCCGAAAGAAAATTGCTCAAGAGTTACAGAAGATTATTACCAACACTGCTTTTATAAACTTTCTTTTGTTAAATTTAAAGAAACTGAACAATGGTGGTTTTGCGTGGAGAATTAACATAGACGCATTGAAGTCGAACATGGATAACATTTCAAAGTTTCCTCAAGACATCTTAAATTCACAACAGTACCGCGGACCAGTTCTTCTTATTGCTGGGACACAATCTGATTTCGTCCAAAGCTCAGAGGTGCCCACAATGCAAAAATCATTTCCTAATACTACTGTAAATTGGATTGATTGCGGCCATTTGATTCATTTCGAAAAACCAGATGAATTTTTAACAGCTGTAGTAAATTTTCTCAGTTACGACTTAATTTGACTATGACTAAAATAAACCTGAACGTATGCTCCACTTGGCTGGGGGTTTTTTGACTTAAGATAGGAGTTTATTAATTTTTTCTATTGAACATACGCTAAAAACAGGAACTTTCCACATTCCACTCAACAACTTTATAAATATGTAAATACGTAATTATAAGTTTTCTTATCCGAATTTCCTAGGACAGGTCATATAGATTTACGTACGTTTTTATTACTAGCATGGTTTTTCGAGGCCTTTGCGTATCTATTGTCGACTGTCGACTGAAATCGATTCTTAAATATATTTGAACTTAGGGCGAAATTTGGAAAATCGAACTATTTTGTAATAACCATTGTTATATTATTCCTTGGCGCATAATTATAGGCCTCCTTCCCAGCTTCTCATGAATCCTTACATTCGGCGCTTTGTTCCTCTGTGGTATATGAGCGAATGCGCAGCACACAACCTTTCGTTTAAATCCTCATAAGAAACTAGTGCATCAATTTTTCAAGGCCTTGAATTTTAAACATTTTTGTAATAGAGAATTGCTTCTTGAGTTTCGAATAGAATTTTTTACAATATTGTATTAGGGAATACCCCCCTCCCCCCAGAATCCGCAGACCAGTGGTTCGCAGCGGCACTAGAAGTGGTCCGCAAAGTTTTGAATAGTGATGGGAACAATCGAATTAAACCTTTCATACTATTCGATAGTTAATGTAAATGTAAAGCATCCTCAATTTTGGACCAATGGCCACAGATATATACCGTTAAATGCTTGGTGATCTATGGCTACACCAAAATTGTGTTAAATGGTGCCTCATAATGAAAAGTCTAAGAACCACTGATTTAGAGATTCAGAGAATGCACAATAGTAGGAATTTTGTGAGGTAAACGATTGTTATGTATATAAATTATTATAAAGGTTAACAGACAGATTTATATTTCCCTCAATAAATGAGAAATTCCGATACTATTATGACGGAATATTTCAGAGTGATATTGTCATCAAGAATTTAGAGAAACTTTACTATATAAAAATTATGAACCCACAAATATTTAGAATGGTCTCTAAATTAAAGCAAAAAGATTGGTAAGTTTTGGAATAATCAACAAAGGTTGGGATGAATTTTGTCAGTCACTTTATTATTATGGAATTGGTCGGTCTTGGCTAAACAGAGGCTCAAATGAGTCTCTTGCTCTAGGCTGAACAGGCCAGGGGACTCCATGAGAACGTGAGAGAGCCTTTCCGATATCTTTTGCTGATACAGACGCAAGGACACCAACTGCTGCGTCACTTGTTGGGTTACCGAATGTGCAAATTCTTCCTGGGACTGCACTGATGCAATACTGCTGGATTCCTGCTAGTATTCCATTATTTCTTTGAATTACCGGTGTCCGGCCCAATAATTGCATCAGCGAGATAGCTGCGGGCAGCTAAAAGGATTCGTGTAAATCAACAAGTACATGTGGAAAAACGACAAGTGTGAAAATAAAGAAAGAAGGGCACCTTTGCTTGGATTCGAGCAGGCTTTAGGAGGCGGATCTCCTTCTCCGCCTAGTGGAAATTCGGAGCTATCTGGACAGTTCGCTTGCTAATCTGAGTCAGGCTCTTATTTGGACCTAAGTAAATGAGCTGGTGGCTCTTTTTCCAAATACCACAATACAATAGCTTATTGGCAATATCAGTATCCTCTTAAATATTAGAAATAAATTGTATATTTAATTATTTATTTCATTAAAAATTATTAACGTGTTTAAATGTAAATGAAATTTGAAGGACTCTGAACATTTCGGATCATGCGAGTTTGTTGATGTCCTCGTTCCTATTTCTTATATAATATGTCTCATAAGTACATATGTATTATGGTTTATCTAATTTCTAAGATTGTACCTTAACTAAATATTCTAGCAGCATTATAAAAAATACTTGAGGTAGGACGTAACATAAACTAAAATAAACATATAAAATGTCTAAAACTCTTTTGCAACTATCTTGTTTCAATAGTTCCTACTATCCAATCAGTGTAAGCAGATATTCGTGTATAGACGCCTGGAAAATTTGATATCCCGCAGGTTCTCGGTCCGAAAGACACTAAACCCAATAATACATATCGGGAGCCTGTCTCTTCTCCGTCTGTCATTAGGGGACCACCACTATCTCCTGTAAAAAATTCAAAAGTATTTAAAAGTGAAAAAAAAACACTGGCTAGTTTAGTTACCTTGACAAGCGTCTAAATTTTCTCTTCCTTGTGCACAAAGTTGGGAAGCACTAACAATTATTGGAGACCGTGAATTTGCGCTAAATTGAGCGTAAGCAATTGCACATTGCGTCGTGTTTACTATTGGGAGCTGAACATATTGTAACATTGGCAATTGTCTACCAGTTCCTGAAAAATAAATGTTTTATTTAGAAAAAAAAAGATCAATTAAGTGTAAAGAAGTAAAATGCTAAAAATGTATTTATTGAAAATGAAAAGTGAAATAATTGTCTCCTGACATTAATTAGACATTTTCTTAATGTTTTAGTGGTTTCACTATGATGCAGAATTCAGTGAAATTATAAAGTTTTTTCTTTTTCCCTTTTTAACATTTCTATTTCCCCTCTGTCGGTTATAATATTTTAATTTTCAGGTATCGATATAAAATTGAATCTATTGGAGATATAAGAAAATTAATTGAGCCTGTAAAAAACAGTAATTTGATAAAATATTATATTTATACTGAAGAAGTATATCAAATTTTACACGACATTCATATTGTCATTATTGGTCATTGTGATAGAAAGAATAATAACAAAATAAAAATATGAAAATACAATATTACAAGAGAAATAATCGCAAGTTACTTAGACTTGTGTGAAATCTGTCACAAAAAACCAGAATGTTCCTGACAAAGGCTTAGCAGCTGAACCAATTTTAAATAATGAAATGATTTCCAGACATCAGGTTGTCTTAAGGCCAATTTTTATTATTAAAATATTGCAAGGAAATAGTGCGAGGGGGATAGATAAAGTACGAAGAAGACAAAACATATGCCAA
>QYTT01079651.1:1872-43213 GCA_006980735.1 Dasypogon diadema
GAAATTATTTCTCTGTGCAAACTGAACTGCCATAGATTTTACGTCATTTCAAGTTAGGCCATCATCTTTAGCTTCCATTTCCAAAATAAATTTCACTAGTTTAGAAAACAATGGTTTCCTTCTTAGTAAATTTCCTAGAATATTCGATGGATTCCTCCTTTAAGCCATTCTCCGAAGATTGAAGCGGGTCACCAAAGCCTCCCCTGAATATGACTAATACTTCGACATCTACTTCCATTGTGGTCTACTGACGCACACAGGATTCTCCCTTGGGGCGAGCCCATTCAAAAGTTTTCCATAAAAAAGGGGATAAATTTAGGGGCCTCGAGTAAACCAAAAATGCAGTACATATTTTTTTTTATTATTTCATGAATGTATAGTTCCCAGAAGAAACAATTGTATGATATCTTGATAGCAAAGGAAAATAATCATTCCTGAATAGTATTCCTGGTCTAGAAACTAAACATATTACCAAAAAAGAAAAAAGAGCTGAAGTTTCTCCGAAGATGAGCTGTCTGGGCTCTGGGATTCACGCTCCCACCAAAGGCGACCATAACAGAATGAAACTATGAACTTTCTTTTATACTGAATTCACGACAATTACTACGCTAAGATGCTTCTTTGCAAGTCATCATCTTAAAATTTTTAAACAGTTCTCTGACAATATCACTGGAGGTCCAAAACCTATCAAATGTCTAGTGGTGCGTTAAATTTGTCAAGGAATTATCCTACAATGTAGATCAATGTACTTTTTAGAGAACGCAATGCCACAGTCTAACTCCGCGACACAAATTTTTATTAAAAAAAAGAAAACAGAAAAAAGTATCTGAGTGCATTTACAACATGATCTTCACATTCAAGTGAGGTTTCTATCCAGAATGTTAGGTTTTTGTCTCAAATGATCTTTTGATAATGATCACTGGATTATAAATAATTTAGTAACTAATAATGAAAGTGAAATTATATTATTTGAATTTTTTCCGGTATTGTAATGGGATGACAAGACGAATTATAAATTTATCTTAAGTACCTTATTCATTCCAATTACTCAAAACAAACCAAAGTTTAGCACGGTGTAAAACCTTCATATAAGAAATTCAGCTTTTTTCTTTTCATCTGAAAGCTCACATGAAATTTCTCTTCATATGATTCATGAATACAATTCTACACTTCAGATATGAATTTGTCATGTTCTAGGTATCAGCGGGTGGGAGCTTCATGGATTCAGTCTTCTAAACTTCTCTCTCGGGGTCAATACGAGTTCTTCAGTAACTCATGCTACCCACCCTGGGAAAAGTCCCCGGGCACAGGATAGAAAGTATCAAGGTGTGGTTGTATTTCCTTGCCTATATTCTGGGAAAATTTCTACCCTTAAGAAAAGAAGGCAAGTTATTGCCTGATCATTGGGGTTTAGTGTTCCTGGAAATGTGCCAGTCGTGATTTAGAAATGGAGAGTTTTACACGTTTCACACAAAATGGGGCTTATTTCTGAGAAGACTAATCCCAAGAAGCAATTTTTTATTCAAATAATAAATTAATTCGGAAATACTGTGGAAAGTTTTTTTTTAGAAAAAATGTAGTTTTTAAAATAATTTGAAGGTCTAGATTTCACGTCCACAAGAGGACAGGTAGGCTCACATTAAAATTGATTTTAATTAAAAAAAGTTTAACACACATTGCACCACGTAGTATTGCTCCTAAAAATTTGCATATCACTCATTCACAAAAATTGAAATTATTTACCCATCAGGAGAGTGAATTGTTTGTCCCTATCTGTGACGGCATTTATTTCAGTAGGCTTCACTTTTTGCCCGAGAGACGTTTTGGATGATGAGGGATTATTCAAATTATTCATACACAACCACCTGTCGGCAACAAGTCGAGGGATTTTTAAAATTATAACACTTCACATTCAAATGTGAAGGACGGAATTCTGGGAATTATATCAGGTGTAGTCTTTTAGTTTTAACGATGGGCACACCTTTATTTGAGCATATAATACTTGTCCACTGTTGAATGGTAGGATACTCTTTAAAGAACTACACATGGGACCAAATCTACTGAATAAACATGAAAAATTTACTCCTTGACACAATTATTAGCTGGATTTGAAAAATTAAAGAGTTAGAATCATTTGAAAATGACGCCAACCTTAATCTAGGATGACTGTTGCTGACACAATACTTATCAAGGTTTGCTGGATAATGAGGGGCTCCTTCATTTAAACCAAAGCCTACAAAAAATGATAAACACCTTTGTGGAGTATCTTGCCTTTACCTGGATTAGAAATATATATGTAATTTGCATAGCGATTTATGAGATTAAGTTGAAAGATTTCTTCAGTACCAACCAAGGAAGAAAGCGTGAGAGGAAGGGATATGGAAATTATGTGGTATCAATGATACAAAAAAGCAATAAAATAGAAGTCGGCCTATCTGAATCCTATGCATGTTTGGGTCTGTTTGCTTCCTCCTGTTTACGTAATAAGAATAATCATTATCTTAATCAAGCTATTTAGTGTTTTAGTCGCAGATAAAGAAAAACTTATTTGTTCCTCCTATGCTGGCAAGTCATTATACGAAGATTCTTGGAACTAAACCAGCCATACAAAACATTATTATGTGGGATTGTATGCTTCCACTAAGCGTGGGATTAGGCGTGGGTAGAAAACTCGACTGCCCACTCTTTTCGTTTGGTTTAGAAATAGATGCAGCGCCAGAGGAAGAAGTGGAGGTAGCATGAAAGGAAAACAAAAAATACATTCATTTTACAGGTTCACATAATACAATTGAAGACATGTGCCATGTTGTGATCTTGGATCTTTCTCAGGAATCATGGATCTATATCGCCATAAAATCACATTTCAAGTCATCCAACGAGATCATCCACTCTTCCTAGAATCTTTGGGCTTAGATTTCCCTCCCTCCAAGAGCTACTTTTGGCACTATGATGAAACTTATTCGAAAAAATGATGAGGGAATAGAGTCACTCTAATCCAGCTCTGTGAAATTCAAACTACAGGACTAATCCTTTACCTCTGTCTAAACCTTGCAGGCATTCTAGAAATGTGTTTTAGAAAAGATTCTATTCCAAGATTACTGCCTACATACTTTATACTCTGTTCAAATCTTTTGAGTGGCCCAGGTGGTACATATAGTCATTGATGAGAAGTGTATAATAGGAGTCTATAATAGAAAACAAACAGCAGAAATACGTCTGAATTATACAAAGCGTCCGAATCGAGCTGAAAAATATGTTGTACAAAAATCTAGTAGAAAGTCTGATTATAAAAAAAAGAAAAGAAGCTATAATTGATAGTTTAGACCAATTATGTTATATTCTGTCATACTCGCAGCTGACGTTCCAATCTGTAGGTCATCGTACTGCCCGCAACTTCTCTTTAAAAAATATCTAATTATAAACGAATATAATGTGGGCTGGTTTTTTAGGAATACTTAAAAGTAGTTGGTCAGTGTACTGGTGCGACTCGTCATTAGGAGCATTTTAGAGGAATTAACACGTTAAGTGTGGCGTCAGTCTTCGAGGACTGACATTTAAAAGCTTTCTCAGTTTAAATGAATTTTAACACGTAATTCTCTCACGAAATCTCTTATGCTACTTGCCGCACTCAAAGTGTTTATAAAATATTATTACTCTTCTTTAAGAGTAATTAAGGCAAAAATAATGGTTAAGAGCCTCTTTTAGTGTCGCACAAACATTTTGTTCGAAAAGGAAGGAGTTGCCAATTTGTCTCATTTCTTACCAGGATCCTGTGTGCCGAATTGTATCCATTTAATTCGAAGCATTGTCGTATTAGAAGAAAAAATAGTTTGTGTACACGTGTATTCCTGAGCTCTAGTCCAAATAATCATGCTATAGACACTCGTTAAGGGATTTAGTTCACTCACACATCAACTGATTTTTTCTTGTTGTTCATATTTGTGTAGAAGATTAGGATTTCATGCTTGTGTGTGAAAACAAGCGAATGAAAAACAGGATTATTAGATAATAACCTGGGCTATGACTATCCTAACTAATAATACTTAAGGACCTAAACACTTCTGAGTCTTCTAATTCGAAAATTACCAAAATTGAATCAATTTTGAAAATAACTCCTTCAGGTGTGCAACCATCAAAGAATAAGAAAATTAATTTTATCAAACAGTCAAAATTTGAAGCAACAACCACGACAAACAGCTTTACAGCTCCAAGAATATATTGAAACCACACTCCGTCAGACATAAGAAAACAATGAGTTCACGTCTAAGTATCATATTTACGAAGGTATTTGAACCCTCAACGAACACTTACCGTATGAGGAAACAAACGTTTAACCAAAAGTGGTTACTGATTGAAACGATTACCCAAGAAAAACTTTACTCCGAAGATGGAACGACGACGTGCAAGAAACAATGTATAGAACTCTTGTTATCAGCTTTAAAAATCCTTGCTCCTTGTCTGTCCTTTTCTTCTCTGTAGTAAACTGTAACAAAAACTCAAAAACTTTAACACACAAAAAAGTACCTACTGAACGTACTCGTACTCATATACTGTTCAGAGCTGAAGGGAATCCTATCGTGGAATCCACTTAACTTTGAACACCCTGTTCTCCTTGATTATATCAACATGTAAACTTTATGCTATTTGGAAGGAACGTCATCGTCATGTCTTCCAGGTTTTCATATATTTTCACACGTGTGTCGTGAATAAATACAAATATTAAATGTGCGTTTAGAGGTTTTTATAAGTAAGCAAAATTTCGCGAGAGGCATAAATCAGTAAGAGAGAAAATCCTTTTATGGGAATTTGACTTTTAATATGCTTTTATTAATTCTAAATTGAAAAAATAATCGGTCCCTGTACTATGAATAACATCAGTACAGGGACCGATTATTATTTTTTGGTTTTTTGGGAAAACATTCTTTTATCTGCGATTTTATGACCTTTGTCTTGGAAGGCAGGCAGGCTCAGACAGTAAACCTTTAATGCGGATAATATCCAGTGATGGGGGGCGGAGAATTATTTGGTATTTGTCTGAGATCTTATAGAATGTTTGTAAAATATATTAAAGACGACAAGAAAATATTGAATTTTGTGTTTTTTACAAGACGTAAACTGGCTTAACACCTTCAAGACAACTTTTGTAGAGTGGAGAATTTAAACATTCTGGGGTCTTTTGGATACTCTGGTCATTGTACTCAATTTCAATGTAATAATCGATTTTTATAAATAGCTGAGATATTCAGCTAGGTCTTATTGTATATATGACGGCCGCTTATATCTGCCAAACATAAACATATTTATTTATTGATTTAAAATAAAAATATCATCAGCACCACTGACCTAATTCAATCCACGAAGAGTTTTTGTTGCCTCAACCTCATAATGACCTAAGATCACATTCCAGACCATCCAACCATCCTAAATGGGATCTTCTGCGTTTTGGAGTTTCTTCCAAAATCTACCTTGTCGGTAGTTATTAGGCAAACGTATCCAAGCTATCTCCGTTGGTAAATCCCAACGGGTAAGCAGCTACAGTAAATTTTCTGGCTTGCATTTTACTTAATACCCTGTAATTTCTAAATTACGCACCCTATGATTTTGTTAAGTAGCCAATCACATACGCTTTCCAAAGAGTCATCCTCCATCCCCGAATTTCGAATTTTGGGTTTTTCGTCGTCTGTTTTACAAAAAGAATGGATTATTTTAAAAAGGGCCATTAATACCCTCTTATGGCGATTCATCCTCCGCTGAGGTATGATTGTATGTATTTTTAATATTGCGCCTGTGCTTTAATTTACTTGGACTATAAAGCTACTTTGATTCACTTACTTCCACTTTAATCTTTATGGCTGATATTATTGATGACAACAAAATTCCATATTAGATCCAACTAAAACAAATTCTTTATGATATTTCATTAGCTCACGAAAATATCAGATTTATAAACAAATAAATTTTTTAAATATTTCCAGGAAATGACGTATCACATCTCCATTCTAGGACTACTCATTGCTGTTACATTGAATAGCATATCTGCAGCACCATCCCTATCAAGTTCAGATGGTATGTCCATTACTATATATTCAAACAAAATGCTAATTTTCTCTTTTCCTCATTAATCATAGTAGCCACATTGAATGCATTGTATGATAATTTATTGCAAAGAGAATATGCTGGTCCAATATCATTTCCCGATCATCAGGTTGAAAGGAAAGCACAACGATCACCATCATTACGTTTGAGATTTGGTCGAAGTGATACTGGAATGTTGCCATCAGCTGAAAAACGTTGGTTTGGTGATGTAAATCAAAAGCCTATCAGATCTCCATCGTTAAGACTTCGTTTTGGTAAACGCGATGATGGATTACTGGGAATTCAAGGATTCAATGAAATCAATGATATTAATGATAACTTTGAGAGGCAACAACGAAAACCATCTGGACGACTGCGCTGGGGAAGAAGTTTGCCTTTTGAAGATGTGGAGGTATATTTAGATTTCATAGATTGCTGAAACATTTCCTTTGGGATAAATTAGTTATTACTCTTAATCAAAATAGTTTTTGCTGATAATTGTATTTTTTCAGTATTGTTGAATTCTTAGCGAGTATTTATATTTTAGTAGTTTGATGATCGATAATGTTATTTATCGAGTGTAGTTATCTATTCTGTAGACTTTATCGATAATATGGCCTTCCCCAGGATTCTGTGCGTGGCCCTCTATTTTTTTTTATATGCTTATAAATGATCGTTCTGAAATCCTAGTTGCCGTAAATATTAAATAAATATATCTGCTGATAACTTCCAGGGATATTCTTGGCAGACAGTTGTTGTCACTTTTGCAAGTTCACATCTTGATTGTAGGAATTTCCCAGCTTTTGAACTGCTCACAGTATTTTATAAAGCCTCAAGGACTTTTGTCGATTGATGCTAAAATATGTTTATTAATTCGGTCCATTGTAAACCAACTGTACGTGCTTTTAATAAATACGAGAGTAACACATTACAAACTGATTGCATTAAATCTCGTATAGCTAATGCAAGAATTCTCGTCATCTGTCCAAAATATGTTAATTAGCTTTTCCATAATTCATGGAAGACGAAAGAGAAATTCGATTTTTACTCTAAGCTTACTTGAAACATATTCAAGTAGAAATTCGATTTTTACTCTAAGCTTACTTGAAACATATTCAGTTTTATAGCTATTATTATTTTTTATACTGTTTTCGATGAGTCGTTAGAAATTTTTAACCCTTTTTTGAACACTTTTGCTTTTTTTTTTGGCTTGTTTGTGTTCTTTTGAGTTTCTGTTTTCTACAAAGTTATAAATGTAAGGATGACATAAAAATGCACAATGTAAGTATATTTTCATTTTTTTTTAATTTTTTAGTTATTGTTATTTTTTTGTTTATTTAATTATTGTCTTTTCTCTTTCTTGTAGCGTCAGAATGTATTTCATTGTTTAGTTTAGACTACTGTCGACTCATTTCCTCAGAAATTACTCAGAGTCAGAACTTATTCTTGTTCTGGCAAGAATAATTGTGTGAAGTATCGTTCAAAACCTTTCAAAACTTCTAATTCTTGCAGTAAAAATATTTTGATGCTATTAAGTTCAATGCTATTCAGTGATACAGCAACATTTTGCTATACTCCTTCTTTATACGAAAGCTTTATTTATGCTGGTTTCAGTTTCTTTATGAGTTACCCTTCTTCACAAAATAGTGAATTTTCAAAATATAGTGTGAAAATAATGTTACCTACGTGCTTCTTTTCTTTACAATTGGAAAAACATAGATGTCACTGCAGGCACCCCTGTTATCAATCCTTTCAGCAATAGCTGGGCTATTTTGAGTCCATACTGATAGGCTACACCAAAATTTTTGATACGAGCCTTTGCATTAAAATCCTGCTGTAAAAACAAAAGTTGCCCTTGTAATAAATTTCTTGTCTTGTATAAAAAGCGAAACCTGCATATACATCTTTATGGCAAATTTTCTCATGATGTAATTCAGATATTTTAAGAAATGCTTACACTTTTTCTGCAGCAACTATTCCTCTAGAATCGTTCCCAAATTTCTGGAATTATTGAGGCATAAACCTATGGTGATATTTTCTGGAAGTTATCTTGAAAATGATAAGAGATAAAGAGAAATAATTTATCTTCCACCCCATTCACTTTTTCTATAAAGTCCTCCCAGGTTAATTTACCCATTTCTACAACAATGAAACAATGACTGCTTTCTACTTATTTCTTTGGAGTTAGCAACATCTTGTTTTAAAGTCGTTAGGGTAATTACATGTTATCTTTCAACTATAGTCATTCTGCCCTGTAATAATATCAAGAGATCTTCAACATCCGGAGGCAATTTTTTATCGATGTAACTTCCCACAGATTGGTAATCAGCAAACAAGAAACGAGGACGTATCAATTGGAAATGAATCGCTTCAAGCACTTTTAAATGCTCTTCGAGAACTTGACGACAATGAGATGTCTTCACGGGAATTCAACAGAGAGATACGTAAACCAGCCCCTCTAAGACTGAGATGGGGTCGCAGTACTGGAACTGCACCCAGAACGGTAATTATCCACAAGAATTGATGAATTTTTTCTTAATCAGTTTTTTGTTTTGGGTGTCCTCTTGTTTTTCTTGCCAATCAAAGGATAATCACAAACATCAGGAGCCTGCACATCAACAGTTATCTAGTAAGAATGAAAATGAAGGCTCATCCACAACAAAAGTAGTCTAAACCATATATACATAGCTCAATTGCTCATCGTGCTTAATGTACTCCTCACGAAACTGACCTTACCACAAGGATTTAAAGGATTTTAAGTGTTATATTCGACATATTCTAACTAAAAATCAAATTGCATATTTTTTTAACAAAAAATTACTTTAACCATTTATCATTGTTACGTGAATAAATCCAACTCCCTCCTTTCTTCAATATGCGCCCAAAGATTATATGGACGCTGTACAATTACATAACTTGTACATAATTAGTAGGGATACAAAATTTTATCTATTGCATGGGAATTTTTCTTCATGATGATGTATGAACTCTACAACACTCCTCGTTCAAATACTTTTAACTTTCTGTATGTATACTAGAAGATTATAGGGCATTTTTAAGTCATAGTTATTAACACTATGTCATATACGTGTAAATATATCTGATAATGTAATCCAGATGCAGACAAAGAACAAACTAATTATAGATAAAGGAGTTATATTAAAGTTACTTGACATATGGCAGCATCAGTATTTAAATTTAAAGGAAACAACAACTAGTCAATAAAATTATATTTCAGAATAAATTTTGTATTGTGTTTTATTTATACAATGATTTGAATTAATCCCTCCATCTATTAGTCTTATCATTATTTATCAATAAAATTAATGTTGTAATTAAGTTCCACATAAATAAAGAAAACGTATAATAAATGAATCAATTCATCAATGAAACATTGACTTTCTATTTTTTTATTTGATGTAATTATACTTTACTAATTCCTATCTCTAAAACACAACTCTAAGTGATTACCAATGATAATCACTGATATCATCATCTCCACTAACTAACTAACCCAATCATTTTAGTTGTTATTAACTTTAGTAAGGCTTTTGTTTTCTACTTAAAATAGTCTGACTGAATCTGATATTTTCATAAAGGTTTTCCTCAGGGATCCATCTTTAAACTGCTTCTCTTTTGCCTCTATGTTAATGACCTTCCATGACGAGGGATAAATATAAGTAAGTAGATTGATTGGATTGATAGGTGATTTTGCCAGTTGTTTATGACGTTTTTAATAATTGATCCTTACAAGGACATGTGTTGTTAAAATTATTTGCAAAATTCCATTCTGCTCCTGCATATTGTGGAGGGTTTATTGTTGCTTATGACAGCTTTGATTAAATAGCAGTATGATATTTTTTTTTGTATTTAAATCCTTCCTGGTAGGCAACTTTGTTCAGAACGGATTCTTCTCTCTCAAAGGAAACGACAGTACAATTATTGTAGTCATAACTCATTATTATAACATGCTAGGAGGACTTTTTCCTAGAAATTCTGAACGCAATTCCTTTCAGTTCTACGTAGTTTTGGCAGGATGGAGCTAATCGTAATATAAGTGGAGGAGTTTAAAGAAATACTACACTCCCATAATCCTCTAAAATTTCTGACATTTCTTACTTAGATTTCTTTATGCAAGGAAGAGGACTAGAAAGAACATCGAAAACAATGGAGAATCTAATGGAGGAATAGAGTAGGAGCTTCAAATTTCATGCAAATCAGAATTTCGTAGTACCAGTTGGATATCAGAATTAACGCGCTGTGATTGGGAATTACGTACATCTATGACCGGGAAATAAATTCCATCCAAAGAATAACTCCTCAGAGAGTCTCTTCAGGACCAGGGAATTATTGGCGAAGTATTGGTCAACATTGTAGTGGACTTCCTGATACAGAAAGCGACATTGAAAGTGTTTTAATTCTCCGAAGTGCTAAGAATTGAGAACAGTTAAATCGAAAAAATTGATGTTAAAATTGCATCAGCAGATCTTTTTCAACAATTACTTCAATTAAAAATATTTGACAGGGTCACAATACGTTCTATACATTTTTTTCACGAGATATTGAGAAGTTTATTTTCTTTTGCAATAGCGCCTTTGAACTCTTATTTGTTGGATATATAATTTCTGTAAAAAATTCTAATAAGATTAACCGATTTCTTAGAAGTATTTAAGCGTCCATAACAAACTTCAAAAGGTAAAAAGAAACTATTACCAAAGAAACGAAGTTTTTGATGGTGAAAGAATAAACACATCCATCTCTTGCCATTTGATTTTTTTCTCTTTTAGAAGTTAGGAAATTACGACAAACCAAGAAAATCCATAGCCCTAGTTTCGTCTACGAACTTATCGCTGTTTTGATTAATCGCTCTATTGATAAGGATATTAGACCCACTTAATATATCTGTTCGGACTGCCTCCAACAACTGGCACCAACTTTTGGCATTTAATGATTCCAACCAAATAAAAACAAACCGACTTTCTTGAATGAACTTTGTAATCTGTAGCGCAGATTCGTGAAAACTACATCACATCTACTATACTTTGACATAACATTCATCAAATTGTTGTAAGTTGTTTGGATTGGTTTGGACTGTGCATACGTAGTTGATGGTGGTCAGAATGTTTTCTATTAAATTTTTTGTGGCAATAAACAAGCTTTCCTTTAAATGAGAGTACGCAGTTAAATATGTTGGCATCGCCAATAAAAACACACTTCAAGGATATTGTCATCAAGCTTAAATCGTAGTAGACATCTGAAATTGAATCGCTCTAGGGACCAACAATATCTCTGTTCTTCTTGCAAATGAATCCGATTACTTTTTCCATGAAATAAGTAATTTGGTTTATGACTATGAAATTATCTCCTGGGTTAATTATCACATCGAAACTCCCGAAGGAGTATACTATAGAGAAGCAGCACACAAGAAATGTATTCAACATGATACAGAACTAAATGTACAAATCCAGGAATGAAGAAATTCCTGGAATGGAAAGGAATGAAGAAATGATTACTGCCACAGTTGCGTTTGATACAATCATATATTCCCCGTTGGAGGCTTCATTGCACAATCTACTCTTACCGTCTACATATCACCATGCAAACTGTCTGAAGATCTCAGGATCAAATTAACATTGGATCAATAGTTCAAACAACAAAGCTATGTACTTATGAGGGTGTACAAGCAATAGAACAAGCAGTTCTTACACACTATTGAATATAAATGGAAGGTCGAAAATTTGGACCCCCAAAAACGGAAATATTAAAAATATTGAAGAGGAAATTCAGAAATTTTAACCTGACAAATGTTGAAAGAAATATTTACTGCTCAATATCCCAGTGGCTTCGTAAGTACAATTCTCGTTGGTAGAGTTGTCTCAATCATTGGGCACCACTTAATAAGAGCTCTATTATGGATGTCATTTATGATTAATAATTGAAATAAACAACGAAAGACTTTTAACACTTTTTAATTTAGATTTTAATAACGAGTCGATTTCAATCGACAGTCGACAATCGACACTCGTAATAGGACCCTAAATCACCGCTTCACTTTTCAGGAGTTGATCCCACACGTGGCGCTAATACATATATATATAATGTCGGATAGCCAGGCAGCATTGAGGAGGCTGAGTTCCTTCACTTGTAAATCTAAGCTGACCTGGGATTTCCTAAATGCCTTAAAACATCTGATTGCAAACAACAGAGTAACAGAGTACTAGGCAATGAAACTGCGGATCAACTGGCTAAAGAAGGTGCTACATCCTCCTTTATCGGTCCAGAGCCGTTCTGTGGATATCCAAGAAGCCACATCAAATCCAGACTCAGACTCTGGGAGGGCAGAACCTACTTATTATATTGGAAAAACCTCCCAGATCTGAGACGGGCGAAAAAGTTTATAACTTATTCACAGCAGAGGACCAAGGAACTCCTCACTCTAAACAAAATTGGTGTAAGGATTCTAACGAATCATTTCTCTGGCCATTGCACACTAAGATACCATCTCAGAAAGATGCGGGCTTGGCAACAGAGGAAACCTGTCGCTTCTGCTTAGAAGAAGAAGAGACCGCAGAACATATATTCCCTGCGAATGTGAAGGTATCGGCCGCTTAAGATTTAGGCATCTGGGAATGAGTTTTCCTTCCCCAAAGGATGTCGCAATCGCGTCTCCCAAGAAGACTTTGGGTTTTATTAAGGACCTCAGGTTGGAATGGGATGTTTAAAATGGACCACATCATAATAGATCTAGTATTGTCGCAGTGGTTAGAGCCATCTCGCCTCAGGCCCCTTCCTCTAATAATAATAATAATAATAATAATAAATACAGCACTAACAGGGGCCAAACACATTCACACAACACCCTACCACTCAGCTTAGTACTAAATGAATAGATATCTATCTCCACCGAAGGTCTCAAACCTCTACAAAATTCACATTTAAGAAAAACTTTTAGCAAGAGTAGCATCGTTACCAGTCACAAACTTCAACTTATTTCAGTTTCCAAAGGTATTAAACGTGTTTACTTGGGTTTTTGCTAAAAAAAATTGATTTTAGTTCACCAGTAAAACAAAAATATATAAGTGGAAATAGCAAAAGGGTTTTATCTAAAAATAACAATATCCATTCACCCGAATTCTGTCTTCTGCGAAATTTGGATAATACCAGACTTCTTTGAATATGTACACCTGTACAGCTCCAGCATAAGAAACTTTAGATGTTTTCAATGATATCAATTTCTAATAAGGGCGAAATTGGTCTACTTACCATATAAAAAAAGGTCTTGAAGAACATATTCACACACATCATGTTGCTATCCCTATAATGTATCATCTCAACTACAAACCTATTAGATTTCTAATCACACGAAACAATAGAATACAAATTTAGTTAGAAAAGATAATAATAAGGGTAAAAAGACCAGAAAAATAGAAATAAAATTTTTTACACCAATCTCACCTCGGCGTTAAGATCTGAAGGTACGGATGCTGTTTTCGTGATTGTGATGTTCCCGGTGATGATTTTCTCAGATAATTAATAAAATTAACTTTTAAATGGCGGTTTATTAACTTTTCGGGGTTAAATAACTTTTAAGGTCATAAGTATCTGAACTTGTACCTTGTTTACCCGCAAAGTATGTCATAAACAAGAAAAGAATTTAAAGATAGAAACGTTTAAGTACACGGCTAATGAACCCTTCATTCAATTTCTCTGAAAGTTCTTTTATTTACATTCAAAGTGGTTTCAAATTACACTTTCATCGCGTTTTGAAGTACTACAAGGATAACAGGTAACCTTTCATTTACTCTTTCATGTTTTTCGACTTAAAAAAAAGCTCTTGTTTGAATAGTAATACACCTTTTCCGACGTCTTACCTTTAAATCATATGAAATGGATTTTTATGATTTTTAAAAATCAATCCAGCATGAATTTATAGCTTTTCCTGGAAAATGCTCCCAAGCATGTCTAACGAAAAGGATAATCTTAGCGAATTTGTACGATTCAAAAACCATTTGCAATTCTCAAAATGGAGTTCGTATCTGAACAGCTAAAAACGAAACAGAAATCCCTAAAGGCACCTTTGGGCATTAAAAATTTTCATATTAATGCAAACAACACAATATTGTTGAGAGAACTGAGTAGTCGTTCAATTTTACATGAAAAACACCCTGTGGTACTACTCGACAGTCATAAAATGCTATTGAACGGATTACAAAACTCCATCTTTTGACCATTAAACGAGAAAAGGGTAAATCCTGGTACATATATATAGTACTTAACTGGAGCTGGAGAATGCATAAAACTATTGAGGGGAAGTGTCAAAAGCGCTTTAATTGTTATGGAAGTTTTATTGCAGTTAGGAAGTTGTTAAAGTGTAATATTAAGTGATGCGTGCGGTGGAAGCCACCATCATTTCCAACAACTTGAAAAAGATTTTCGAGACTGAACGAAGGGAAAGGAATCAAAAAGATTCAGAACAGGAACAAATATTTAGATACTGGCTGGAGTTATTTGCAAAAGGATCGATTGCATTATTTGTTTTTTTTTCTGGGTTTCCGATTTATTTATAATCAAAACCTAGATATTGATTTACTTGAAATAGAAATGGATAAGATTTAATGTACGGACTCGAAAAGGTGGGAGTTTCTGTATTTTCCACTTTCTTTGAGACATTTTTAAATCTGAAATCTGAAAATGAATTTAACACTTTCTTAGTGTTTACTTCATCTGTCAATATCTCCAATTATTTAGTCTCAAACATAATTATGCAGATTTAGGTTTGCAATAAAGATTGGGTAATATTAATCAATGTCGTCTTCCGTTTTGCTATGCACAATACAGCAAAAATAGCATCAGCAGAAGCATTCAAATTCATCAATACTACAAAAGGGATTGACTGACAAGGTTGCAAACATTTTTTGTTGACTATTAAACCCAAAATCTTCAGGATATGCAAGGTATGTAAGATATTTACGGACATGAGTGACTATATGCATCTGCAGTTAAATTAAAAATTATTTGAGGTAAACTATCAGCTAACATAAGAAATGAACATGCATACTGTAACATAGGATTTTTTGATTTTCGAAAGTCATCAGATCATTTGCGTCCAAAATTCGGGATGATTTTGAAACCTCCTACTATTTTCGTTGTTGTTCTGTACCCTGAAATAGTATTGGATTTTAATATTGGCTGTGAATTGGCCGTGCTTGCCTCCTTTCTCTTTTTTTTCATGCAAATTTAATATATTGAATAAAAAGGGAATGATGAGAAAAAAATATAGATACATCCTTTAATTTATGCTACCAGAAAAAAATCAAACGTAGAAAATGAGAACGCCATGCATGATCAAAGCTGATAATACAGCCATTCATGATCTTGCCATGAATGATCAAAGCTGATAATTTATGTTACTAGAAAAAATCAAACATAAAAGATGAGAACGCTCTACTTTCCCTAAGTCCCCTCTCTTCCCTGTTGCCTCTCCACACCACGCAGCGTGGGCTCCTAAGCACAGTGGACCTTCGAATCGAGAATTTCTCATTGCCAAGTTTTCTCTTTATCCTTTCATAGGCTAAGCGGTAGGCAAAACACCAGCCTCCCCAGCCTATGATCCTCCTCTCTTTTTTTCTTTTCCCTTCTAAACTTGTAGTGTTTTTTTTTATTTTTCGTTTTAATTTACCCGCTTGACTAGCATTAATTTTTGTTTGATGTGGTATACCGATGGTTTTCACTTTAAAAACAACAACGGAGATCATAGCACAGTTATCATGGGTAGTAATTTGGAAAAAATCTTTCATTCAAAACCCCGTCCAAGGGAATCTTTCATCCATAGTTATTCACTTTACTAATACACCCTAAAATTATTACAAAATTTCTTAAACTAAATGGCGGAGGATTACTTTGAATCAAAAATAAAATAATTTAATAATTTTGTGAAAAAGGATTCGAAAGCTCTACCGTTTGATTCAAACTCAAATAATCTAGATCTTGTTGCTCTACGTTTCCATTGTTGTTTATTTTTGGTTTTGCTTAGAAATTTTGCAACTAAAATGAAATTCTATGCGACATTTGATAACTTCGTCTCATATCTTGATTTCCCGTGGAATTAAGAATAGGCTAGGATTACCATAGACATACGGAATTCTTCAGCTGTATAGTTGGCTTCTTCATAATCTCTTCTATGAAAGAACCTTTATTACTGGCAATAAGATGGCTTTCTGTACAAATAGAAACCATTATCTTTTATCTTCTAAGAACTACTTAGCAATATGATTTTTAATCCCCTATCAAATATCAGAATTCATGAAAAACTGTAAGTAATTCCTTTTGAGTGACTTCATCTCTATTTTTCGGTTCTTCCTTTTAAACACTTTTGCAAAACACACAAATAAAACTACTTTGAACCTTAAGAAGTGTTACTCTTCCCACAATAATGTGTTTCAGAATTTCTAAATAGAAAAATTTCTGATCACTGAACTGCTCCATATTTTAATGATTCTAATCCTTACCCAATGACGTCATGACAAGAAATACTCATCAAACGCTTATAAAATTTATTTCGCTTCGCGGCATGCAAATTTGTTGAACATTAGTTCCCCTGTACATTGTAAAATTCTACATCAATATTACGGGAATTTATTGTAGTTTACTTGAAATATAATCACCAAGGCGAGAAGTACCAGAACCAACCCAAACATCTTGAACTCTTTACATTTTAAGAATTCTTGCACTGCTACTACTTTACACCAAGGTAAGGGTGGGGGGGATGCTCATTCAGTTACATGCCTCAATGCCTACATAAGACTAGCATCTGAAACCTTTTTCTGCCATCAATTTCACTTCAATCAAATTTATAAAACGGGTTCTGGTACAACGCTCACAGTTTATAGCATAGAAAGTGGAAGGAACTTGCTGCAAAGTTATGTAGGCAAACAAGTATTATGGGGTTTTAATGTGGTGCTGAAGCTCCTCCAAAAAGGAGTCAAGAAAACCTTTCGGGGCAGGTGAGTATTTTCAACAAGAACAGAACAGAAGAATGAGAACGACAATAGACAAGATTCCTATTGTTGCTTATGGTGGAAATTATAAATTCTGTGAAAATAGACAGTAGCTCGCAGAAAATTTATTTATTTCTTTTGCTGGTGGGAACATAAAAGGGGAAAGGGGGGGAATGTAAAATCGACACACGAGAAACTTGTAACTGAATTATATCGATTCAAAGGGTGACTGTTTTCATATGGGTTCTCGTATGATTGCAACCTCGAATCAGATAATTGAATCATTGAGAAGGAATTTTATAGACTTCAAGCGTTATTATATATAGTAGTAGTGCTTTAAAATATATCTACAAATCGAATGAGTCCCCATGACCACGTAGTCCACAAAAACGTAAGCATCAAACGTCGCTAGGTTTCGGGTTACAATAGGGTTTGAGAGACAATTGCTAGACAAGTTACCTCATTATTATCGACTATAAACTGGTTTATGAGGAACAATTTTGGACGTCATCTCAAAGTTTACTTTATGAGAAAATTGTTTGCAATTTTACAACTTTCATCTTCCCATAGGAAATTTTAGAAGTATATAATTTTTCTGCATCTTAATACATATAATTCGAGCTCTAGTCATTCAACAGGGGCATGAATCCCCAAGAGCTATTCAGAAATGCGTTAAAGTTTGAGGCATATGAAGTTTTTGCATGTAATTTTCAATTGCTAGATTCACACTAATTTAGGAACAACAATTTTCACAGAATCTTCAACAGATCTGTCAGAGTGGGATTTAACTAATTTGGTACATGATTTACTTTTTTATTCCTACTTAATGTCAATTCCCTAAAAGAAAAATGTAGGAGCATTGCGCGAAGGGACACACATTTTCACATTTTCCTGATGGATAACACCAAAACGTCTCAAATTCTTGGCATTTCAACTTCTAGAAATGGTCGAGGCTGCTAAAAACTGTTGAGGATTGATCTAGTAGATAGTTATGATATTAATGATCTGGCTACAAAAACTATTATTAGAGAATATGTTCAATTGTAAGGTTACATCTACTGCCTCAAAAAAACATTAAAAATTTCCTACCGTTTAATGCTATTATGAATAGTCCACATGTCACTACGCCCTACGGTATCGAAATTTGCTGCAACTCCTATTAATAGCTTTTTTCTTTTTTTGTTCCTCTACGTATTTAAAATGAAAACGTGGAAGAGGTTTTACGTTTCAAACATCGATAATTTCTTAGAATCCTCATACAAAACTTACCTTGTTAAAAGAAGATTGCAACACTGAGGAAGCATGGGTTTAATTTTAAAAAGAGATGTCCAGCGGCCAGGTTTTAGCAAAGGCTTTAACGAAGTAAAGTGTGTAAAAATGTGTAACGCGAGATTTCTTGGTAAATTTCATTACATCTGCACCGAAAGATAATCAGCGTGTTGAAATTTTCTCTCTTTGTCTTCCCAGTTTTTTCTAAATCTTCCCCTTGTGGAAATTGTCAACTACCGAGCCTTTTCGTTCTTAACCTCTAATCCCATTTTGCGAGATAAGCCCTCTAAATCTTGCTATCATTTCTTTAATATCGTAAAGACTTCTGTCTACGAAGTATAAATCTTTAAGAAATTCTAAAATCTAATTGATTTTTTTTTTCTGCAAAATGTATTGAAACCCCCATCGTTTTACCTAAAATTGTTTAAATATCAGCACATGGGTCCCATTATTTAAAGCACACTCTTTTTGCAATTTTTGTTAATAATCTACTGCTATCGATATTTTCAATGTAGTCCAGTTTCGTAGATGATAGTATTCTTGGTTTTCAGAAGTATTTATTCCTCCAGTAGCAAACTCACATAAGAATATTGTAGTATCCTTGATCGAAGTATAATTGGGTTGCTAATCGAAGTTATATTTTTAAGTCTTGTTCAATATTGTTCGTTTTCTCTAAATCATATCAAATACCCCGAAATCGTTTTGTCAGTGGTGTGAATAATGTAAAATGGTACAATTTGAACATTTTGGACAAGTTCTCGTATATATATTCGGCAACTTCCGCTGATTAATAGAATTTCTTCTTTTGCACCCAATGCTAGTATTAACAAATCTAACATTAGACCACAAATTAAATATAGTTACTATGTTTTTAATTCTCAGTATCGATACTTTAGAGCACTAACATAATTATGGTTACTTTTCATTTTTTATCACTTGTTCTGACGTAAGATGTGTGCATTCATCAGACATAATACACTTTGTAAACGGGCCCCAATCCAAGAAACTTTGTGATTATATCTCAAGCAAAGCAATAAAGTTATCGAAGGGATTACCATCTCTCCCGACTTTTCTTCCAAAATCCTAATATTCAGACGAAGTATAGATTGCTACTTCCTTCACTTAATTCCCATTCCATATCATTCCCTGACTTTGGCAACATCCTAAACAAAAAAAGTATAAATTTATCTGAGAACACATTTTTTCTCACTATGTAGGAATATGTCCTTAATGTCAGTACTACTATTCCAACATAAAACCTAAATCCCATTAAAAAAAAACACAAACCTAAAGTGAACAAAATTTTTGTCAGACATGTCAAGCTCTGTTTACTTTCTATACACAAACTTTTCTATGTTTCAGATAAGCCAATTTTCAAGTCAAGCCCGTATTTAACATCTTTTGAAATGAGAAATGAATGCGTACCTCACAGGTCTAATAAAAGCCTAACTTCACAGATTCTCGTTATCCAACAGTCGTTTTATCCAAAGTTGCGGCATTGTCTGTTATTAGTCTCAGGGGGTGGCACTAATTACATGGATGTACGGTTAGGTTAGCATTCATGAAATACATAAATAAAACTGAATGTCTAATGATTTTTCCCGTAATTAACGAAAAAACTTGCTGTGCCCTTTGTAACCGACAGAAAAGTGAAATCCCTTTCATTCTTCCGCGATCCCTCTCTTCGCTCTTCGTGCTTTCTTTACTTTCACATCTTGACAATAAATGTGATGTCTGCATGGTGGGGTTGAAAGGGAATTTCTCTTTCATTACGTACGGATTTGTTGATGCACACCGACACCACCACTATGAAAACAGCAAAGCCCAATTGTATAATGAATAGTTGAACTTATATTCCATGGGATTAATTTCGTCGGTTGATTATCCTGAAACTTGTCACTTGATAGTAAAAATACTGCACGTTTCATTGTTCAGGATGTGAACGTAAGCTACCATAATTACGTGAAGCCCTAATTAATGTGACTAGACTAGACCTTTGCAGCCATTTAGAGGCCTTCAGATTTCGCAAACTTTCTCAACGCTCAAAGGTGTGTACAACATATGTTCACGAATACCATGGAAATTTGAATTCGGCAGTTAGGAAATTGTATGTGTGTTGGAACTGTATGTAGAAAGGATCCCACACTCATGTCCCAAGTGTAAGAAGAGTTACAATTTTCGTTGAGGGAAATATCGCAAATTTTACCAAATGCAATATACCACCCTAACCTTCCCCAAGCAGATATAATCCTTGATATGTCACATTCTTTTTTTCGGACTTTAATTAATTTTCACGTGCGAATTGGTCGACAAATATCCTGCATTCATTTCATTTTCCCTGAGATATTTTCTTAAATAAATTTTATTGAAATTAAATCTCTCGCAATCGAATAGCCTCTAGATCAGAGCTATTAAATCCACGGCCCTCGGACCACATGCGGTACAGCGCTTTAGTTTATCCCACCCCACATAAAATCGAAATTTTTATGTACTTATTTTTTTGGAATTCGCAAGCGTTGCAACACTGTTTTCTGCGCAGTCCGAGACAATTTTTTCTTTCAAATGTGACCCAAGGATCAATATCTATGGACCTAAAGAAGTGGACATCCTTTAACTCAAGGTCTAGGGAGTTGATTGCTCCCACTGATCTACTCTCTAGACCTTGAGTTAAAGGATTTCCATTTCAACATTCTAATTAAGTACCAATCGTTTTAGCTGAATCACTAAAGATGTATGTGATCTAACAGTATCATGGTGAAAAATAGCCGTAATATATAAGTCAACAAAAGAAATTCTATTGCCTATTCTCACTCAGCTTATAAAGTACTCAAGCAGTCGCAAGACAAAGGGTATCAGCTGATACCCTTCATCCGTAAAATAAAGACGGTCTAAGTGTAGAAAATTGAAAATATTGTAATAATGTAATATCTTCTCTAGGTTGCTAGTCTTAAACCACCAAACAGAATCTGATATCCGTCGAGACCATCTTATTTAGGTGGTGTCCTTGCACATAGTGTCCAGTTATAATTTCAAAAATAGCTAGAAGTTTGCTCTTAAACGTTAAAATCAACCGAAAGACCACGTCCAATTCGATAAACCTTGTGCTAGAGCTCATTCTTGTTGAGGAATCAAAAATTTTATTATCTTCATTTCAGTATCTTTCCTTTACCCTTGCTTTCCAGCTATTGAGACTTATCCATGTTTGGCTGTTTGAATAACCACAGAAAGGTTTCAGTTCAATGAAGAGTGATCCTGCACTGTCGTTTGTAAGTAAGTTTCTTCTAAGAACCCTATGGTTGTTCGCCTATAGGAGTTCCCAAGTTAAGTTTTCCCATTTTTATGAGAGGAGCTATTATTGTCTTTACCAAGTCGATCCGTAGGCCTGTAGACACCAATTTTGTACAGTTTTTAGAGCGTTTTGTATGCGATCAGAAATTTCCTAATCGTTTTTTCCCTCATCAAGAATAATCAGGTCATCTGTATTATCTTTGTTATCAAATCCAACTTCGGACAACTCCTGAAGGAGCTCATTCACAATTAAAGATCACAGCAAGAAGATCAGAGCTCCTCCTTGGGAACAGCATATTCTTCATCAATGGTACCGTTTGGGCCTCTATGTCCTTCTTGATGGCCGCTTTTTCCATAACACAGAAGATCATATTGCCAAAAGCCCTCTCAATATCTAGGAAAGCGCCTTTTTCACATTGCTCTTCCCAATTTCCCCACTAAATGGCCCTCCACTTTTTGGTATAAATGCCAAGAAACCAAGCAGCAAGAACAATGATGTGCCATCCACTTAATTTTTCTAAATTTCTGTAGAACTCATGTCTTCCCACGAGTTGAGGAGAAACAACAATCACAGAGGTAGAGATCCGCGTTACCACAGGAGAGGTAAATTGAAACCGGAAGTCGCCTGATATCCGGAATTCGCATACTAGCAGCTGGGCTCCAATAGCGATCGGTCTGTGCTGTTTCATCTTGGCTTGGAACCTCCAGGGCGTGGGAGCCCTGATAGGACCTGATACACAAGTTTTCCCACTTAACTTTCACTTACATGTGAGAAAATTTATTTAGCTCTGAAGGTCCCTCTTAAAATTAATATAATCGGTGAATTTTTTAACCAAAATAAAAACAAAAATTGAAATATTCAAAATTAAATATTCTCATTTCAAATTACGTTAAAAAGGATATTCCCATATTTCCGTATATTGGAAAGGAAGTACATTTGCTGCCATCTATGAAAAAATAGCTGACAGCAACAACTTTCTCTGCTAAACACAAAACCTAACCTCAAACCGGAGACGTCAGCAAAGTTTTGTAAACGGAATGAACCGGCTGTAACGCGTATTAATTTTTTTAAGGTAGTTAATTAGTTTGTTTGATAGGAAATTATTACCGTCAAATATGAGAAAGTTGAAATTTTATGTATTAATTGCATTTGTAAGTAGAACTGTTCAAATAGGCTCAAAATTCCACTTGTAACATCTGCCTCTACCTTTCAGATCGTTTTAAGCACTGTACACGAAGTATTTGCAAAATCACATTCACAAAATGTAGTCATTGATAATGTTAGTGATCTGAAAGAATTTAAAAAATTACTTAGAACGAAAACTAACATGTTAGTATTGTTTGTATCTGGGATAAAAGAAGCACAGCCTGCGACAATTAAGGTTTTCCGTGAAGCCGCAGAAATAGTGAAAGGATTGGGGACCATGGTGCTTATAGATTGTTCAAATGGGTAAGAGTGGTTTAATCTCACTCAACAAATCAACATAGCTATTTCTATTTCTAGTGAAAAGAAGAAAATTTGTAAAAAACTCAAAGCAAATCCCTCCCCAGTTGTCTTAAAGCACTTCAAAGATGGTGACTTCCACAAAGATTACGACAGACAACTTACTGTCTCTAGTATTGTGAATTTTATGCGTGATCCGACTGGGGATTTGCCATGGGAAGAAGATCCAAAAGGATCCAGTGTTATCCATATCGCGGATACTACTGTAAAAATTAATTTTTTTATCACTTTCAATTGATGAAAATCCATTTCTAGGCATTGAGTAAACTTCTGAAGAAGGAAAGCAGACCAATAATGATCATGTTCTATGCTCCTTGGTGCGGTTTTTGTAAGCAACTAAAACCGGAGTATTCTGCTGCAGCATCAGAGCTTAAAGCCAAATACGTTTTCGCAGCAATTGATGTAGACAGGCCAGAAAACACAATAGCTCGCAAACAGTTCAACATCACAGGCTTTCCCACCCTTTTGTACTTTGAAAATGGAAAAATGAAATACACCTATGAAGGGGAAAATAAAAAAGACGCTTTAATATCTTTTATGCAAAATCCTTCATCACCTCAAGCCACTAAGTCCAAGGATGAGGATTGGTCAGCTGACACGACTTCTGAAATTGTACATTTGACTGCAACTGGTTTTGAGCCGGCCTTAAAAGATGAGAAATCTGTTCTGGTCATGTTTTACGCTCCATGGTGTGGACACTGTAAACGAATGAAGCCAGAATATGAAAAAGCTGCAGAAATTATGAAAACTGAAAAGGTACTAATAGTTTGGCTTTTGCATTCGATTTTGAATTTTAATATTGATTTTAGATTCCCGGAGTTTTGGCTGCTCTTGATGCAACAAAAGAAACCGCAATAGCACAGAAATATGGTGTTAAGGGATACCCCACCGTTAAATATTTTGTTAATGGTGAATTTAAGTTCGATGTTAGCGTTCGTGAAGCAGATAAAATCGTCAGTTTTATGAAGGTAAGTTTTTCTTTTTACTGCCAACCAACTTATAATATGTTCTAAAGGTGTGGGGCATTTTCAATAGTCTTCTTTTATCATTGCAATAGTGTAAAAGTTCAAGAATTAACTTTTCTGATATTCTTGTTGTTTGTGTTCAGTCTAGGAATTATGATACCTCTTTATAAAAACAACTGAGTGGAAAAAACGGAATAATGTATTCGGGTTCAAAAGATTTTAGAGCCTTTCTTTTAATTGCTCAGCGATAGCCATTGCTTCATATATTCTTTATTATTTTATTCTGCCTTATTCTTGATATTGTACTTTTATATTAGAATCGCGCGGCACCAATTTAAGTGAGAAAGTGATAGTGATGATTTGTGAGTGCTCCTTTACTTGAACGGTACCACATCCCCTGCGCGGAGATGTGTAGTTTTTAAGTAGAAATTGGAATATTCTCATAATCTATCTAAAAAAAGTGCTTGGTTTATCGATGATGTTCTTTCATATGAAAATAGTTTTTTTTTCATCAACAAATTATCTCATTAAAGCACATAAACTAATCTTAACTGCAGCCTGACGAAATTAGCTTATCAATACTTTTTTGAACCACGCACTGACTTATGTGCTTTAGTCCACCGGTCCTATAATTATGCGTTCAAAATTACAAAAAAAAAATGTTTGCCATATACTTGTTCAAGGTGAGAGGGTCCCACTATGTTTTTCCTGAAGGGCGTCCCGATAATTCCGCAATTGACATTTTTTGTAACATTTTTATCATGCAAGATGTGAATAAAGGGCTCCCGATATACCAGTCGATTCCACGAAGTGTCCTGGTCAACATTTGTGAGAAGACTCCTCCCTCTTCCTCCTCTCACTATTTCTTTCTCTCAAATCACTCCTTCACATTTGAAAACCTTTCGTCTTTCAGTGTCTTTAAATCTTTAGAGCATCATAAGTCCTATCAAGGACATAACAGGATAACGTTAATAGGCTTGTTGGAACGTAGACATTTTTGTCTTTCAAACAGGACCCCATACGTCTTAACCCCCTTCATAACTCTAAGAGCCAGACGAATTACAATCTCAAAATTGTGAAAAGTAAAGTTAAAAATTTGACATTTTGTTATTCGTTCTAAAAAAAATTTATGAATTTTTGTTGGGAAAAAGATGTGTCCCCTTAGAGTACTTTCAGAGAAAAAAGGATCACATCAAAATCTTCCATTTTCCCCACTCTGTACTGCAAGCAATAAACACTTCACAGTCTGAAGCCGACTGAACATGGATCGTGATTATTATTATTAATGAAGACAACATCATATCGTCCACTTATTTATTAAAGAAATTTCTTAATTATTTAAATATTTAATCTTTTATTGACTCATAATATTACTCGTTATCTTTTTTAGGATCCAAAAGAACCTCCACCACCACCTCCACCAGAAAAAGCCTGGGATGAAGAAGAGACTGAAGTGGTGCATTTGAACGAAGAAAATTTCAAACCATTCCTTAAAAAGAAAAAACATGCTCTTGTCATGTTTTATGCTCCATGTAAGTAACAAAATATTTTTCTATTTTTAACACTATCGATTTAATATTAAAACCAGGGTGTGGACATTGCAAAAAAGCAAAACCAGAATTCACAGCAGCAGCGGAAATTTTCAAAGATGATCCACGTGTAGCATTAGCAGCAGTCGATTGCACTCGCCATTCATCGGTGTGTTCAGTATACGAAGTTCGTGGATATCCTACGATCAAATATTTTAGCTATTTAAAAACAAAAATCGATTACACTGGAGGACGAACTGAAAAGGATTTTGTAAATTTCTTAAAAAATCCAGGAGGTTCAGTGAGTAATGATGCTAAACCAGAACCATTCGGTTCATATCCCGGAGCAGAGAACATTCTTATTTTAAATGATGAAAATTTCGAAAAAGAAGCCAACAATATTGATAAACTTCTGGTGATGTTCTATGCTCCATGGTGTGGACATTGTAAAGCGATGAAACCTGATTTCGCTGCTGCAGCAAAACGATTAGAAACTGATAGTGGTATGAGATTAGCAGCTGTAGATTGTGATGTTAATCATCGTATTGTTGATAAGTACGAAATTCAAGGATTTCCTACTTTAAAATTGTTCGAAAATGGCAACTATGTAAGCACTTACAATGGCCCTAGGAAAACTGATGATTTATTGAATTTTTTGAAAAAGGATAGGAAAGATGAATTGTAGCTTAATATTTTTTCTACACACAGTTTTACTACTTTTTACATCTAAATTTTGTACTACAACAACAACAAATCTTAAAAGTTTACACAAGAAATGCTTAACATTGGGAAAGTAGAATTAGGGGAAAATGAAGTTATTATGGTTTTTATGTTGTATTTTTATACATAATACTTCAAATACGTAGGGGGTTGATTCGAAGGTAGTTAAGGACGTTTGGTATGTACATTATTGATTGACTCACATTTTTAACTAGTCAAAACACATCTTGTCATTGCAACTGAAACTCCCAAACGGAAAGAAGATATACCTAATTTTTCCAATGTTAATATAGAAGTGATTTACATTTTGTACTAGTTTTTTACTATAATATTTCATTTCTCATTTGTTAAAGCAAATATTTCTGGAAAATAAATTTGTATACATGACACATCTTTTCACCAATGGTATGCACCTGAAGAAGTCCTATTCTCATTTGCAAACTTATTTATCTTCCAGTCTCAGAGATCATTCAATATTAATGTGGGCGAATCCATCACTTAAATTACTTGTAGAGATAATTTTCCCAATGCGAATTTTTCAGCTCACTACCACCACCTCTTCACTCGACATTTAACATTTGAAATTATGTAAAATTTCCGCATCGCCTGACTTTATTTTCTTAATTAATTGACAGCCATCAATTCTCGATTTCCGTCATTTCCCTACCTTCTATTGACGCTATCACAAAAGAAAAATGAATTTAATTGATAGCTCCAGAAAGGCCATATTTCTGTGTTAATAAAATTGTTTTATAACTTTCCATGTTTCCATGTTCCTACTTTCATTGTGGAACTGAATAATCTTTTACAGTTTCTAAGTTTTCCTGATAATAAAATTGCTGATGTAAAGTAAATGGCCTCACTCGGGTTCAAGGGCAGATAGATGGTGGATATTTAAAAAAAAAAAAATCCGGTGATGATATTTGCCTCTGATGACCCTGTTTAAAATATATTTTCACGACTTGTGAAAGAAAAATAGTATAAAAGAAATACATCTCTTTTCAGATATGTATTCCATTCACTAAATCTGCGTAGATTTGCTCATTTTACGTTGATCTGTTATCAGATAATGCTTTTTGTAATACGTAATGTTTCAATAATATCCTGTTTGTTTCATTGCGCGCGATTTTACTTGGATGTGTGATTATTTTTGGAAAGTATAGATTCTATCTGTTATCTATTATTTAAATTTAGAATTTTACGAATATTTATACGCACTAAATAAATGCACTGAAGAGCTGATGGAATACGCAGTTTAAATGCAAATGAGTACATTTATATTCGTATTTCCTAAGGAGTTGCGTAGAATTTTGTGAAAAGTGTCGAAAATAGAATTTACATGAATTTGTTCCAACTTTTCTAGATTAGTTTAGGCAAAACATGACCTTCAGCATAGTTTCCTTCAAAAATCTTATCTTGAAGAGTATTTACTGATTTATCATTTAATTCCTTTTTCTACCTTCATAATTGCATGTCATTTCTTACAGGGCATTGGAAATTTATTTTCCTTTTGGTATTCCTCTCGATGGAATGTAGGAAGAATCAAATGAGTTAAGATTCTCACAGAAATTGAAAGAACTCAATTACCAAGCACTGATTTTGATTAGTCATAAAAATCTTTTTCATATTGTTAGTTATCATATTTTATACGAATTCAGATCTTAAAGGATGACTTTTCTAAATTTATCATTTTCTCAACTAAATATCTATCATCCTTGGCTGGAACTTGTGTTGTTTCCTGTAGACTTACAAGTCATGGCACAAACCAGACACTTCCAATTCTAGTGAAAATTGATAACAGATTGAGCTCTTCCTAATTTCCGTAGATTTTAAACAGAAGAAGTTTATCGCTTTTAATTAAACGAGAAGTATCTTGAAGAATTTGTAGACGTAATAAAGAGATAACCCTTCAATAACCCAGAATATTGCATACTCAGCATTGAAATACTTTTAAATCCATGAAATGGTGCGAATCATAAAGAATGACAAACCAATTATATTTTATTTTTAAATGAAATAATATTTTAACTTATTTTCGAAGAAAAATGAGTGAAGAAATTGGGGCAATGCTATTGATCTACTTTCAAAATTTTGGTGAGCTTGCAACCGCACTTTTAAAAACATCCTTTCAAAATTAAAATTGTGCAGAAATTAGATTTAAAAATAAAATACAAAATTTCCTTTAGTAACATTTATCACCAACCGCAACACAAAAACCTCGTCCAACTTTCTTTTCAGTTCAATCGTTGTCGGTTATCTGTCCTGTTTCTTAGGAAGGTTATCTGCACTTTCACTACATCAATATGTCCTTGTATAACAAATTTCAACTTTCTATTGAATGATAAAAGTGAATGTGAGTAAGGAGAGATCACATAAATAACAAAATAAAAATGACCCCAAAATCATGACCCTCTCGTGACAAGCTCTTACGATTTCTTTAAGGGGAAAAAATGTTATTTAGCACAAAGCAACTAAAAGCTGGTACCAACGTGATTTCTGTAGAAAAATGATTATTTCTTGGCTACAAGATAACTTGGCTGTTGACATATTTCTTGTATCTGAGCCCTCCAAGGTTATTATTGGTATGTTGTGAAAATAATATCATGTTTCCCGGATGGTCCTCACGCTCTTAATTACTATGATTTTGTACTTTTATGATTTATGCTTAGAGGGTGAATGTGACTTTTTGGAATTGTTTTTTAAATTTTCAAAAAGATATCACTGGCGAAAAAATTTTTCACTTTAAATGCTGCTAGTATCGGTCTTGTTGTTGACCTTGTATAGATGCAGTTAATTATAATAGGATCCAAAATTGTTCGTTTCATATTGTTTAAACACGGCTGATCTTTTTTTAGACACGATTTCGATTAGGTTGAGCAGAAATTTGTTAAGTTCCTTCACGAATGTCTGTATGAGATTCACTATTTTTCTTAGCTTCTTTCTTCTCATAAAAATCCAGACAATGATCCTTTTTAGTCGAAGGTCAAGTTGGACCCGATTACCATAAAAAGTTAACATTTTCTTCTTATTTTAAACGCTGTATTCTAAATCTTTTCTTATATTTTACAACTGTAAGAAAAAGAAGCAATGTTCAGTTAATAAATTGTAGTGAAATTCGATCCGTGACTACAGAATTGAGTTATTCTAAATACTGAGGTCCGTCACATATTGGTACTGGGTTATGTTGGAAGCGTTGTGAAACATTTTCGTAGTATACAGGTTTAAATTGACCAGTCCATCACGCACAATTGAGCGGTACTGTGTGGTAATCCATTTAAAGGTATTACGAAAACGTTACGCAGCATAACCAGCACAGTCCAAATTCAGTGTGTGACTCACTATTCCATTTGTAACAAATATTTCTTCCTTTTAAATACAAAACAAACTAATACACCTCCTTAACGGCCGGAATAAGTTACTTTTCACTGCACTATTCGTCTTTTTTTCGATCACAAGTCTCCTTACAACTGGCCTAACAAAACTGAACTGGAATTAATTCATCTCTTGTGTAAATTTACTGATAGAACCCAATAGTATAAATTTTTACACTGATGCTTCTAATCATTTGAAATTCTGATCTATCATTTGAAATTCTGAAGATATTGAAAACCTAGTTTCTTGCAAAATAACTGTTTTGAGTAGTATCCTCCACCATCGATTATTGTTTAATACCACTCATTGCCTCTTTTTCCTGTTTCTCTATAATTGCACGACTACTGTGGTATATTTGACGCGCCATGCAATTATATACATCTGAAATGAATAGTGATAAGGATTTATTCTCTTATGATTAATTTTTTCACACATTTTTATTATATTCTGAACTCACCCACGCATATATATCAAAAAAGTGAAAAATTTTTAATTAAAATGTAATAAGTGTAATAAGATAGCTGTAAAAGAGAACAGTATAGAGAATGAAGTCATACTACACCAGACGAGTCTTATGACTGGAAGCTGGTATCACAAACACTTGTTGTCTCTACTGCGCCACCCAATTTGTCGGATTCACATAGATTTTTCCTATCACATAATACAGAGGAAGTGGTAAAGAATTTTAATTTTTGGTGTGTTCACCTTTATTTCGATTACTGAAAATTATGTCTATTGATTTTATTAGCTCATTCTCTGCCAGTGATTTGTATTTTTTTTAAATTGGATATTTTAGAATTTTCCTAACCATTCTAGCTTTTATGGGATTAAGATCAGTTCTACACGTAGACCAATTCATTGAAATTATTTGTACAGAAGTGAAGTGAACCATTTTGTAGATAAAACACTTGTTCGGTTCCAAAATTATTTATTTAGTTAGTTTATTTATTAACAACGACATGTTTTGGTTTGTTGTTTGCATAAATGAAGTAAGACTATTAAAAAATCTGGCTGGTCACTTACATAACAGATTTATTCATATATTTTGCCTAGGCACACTAGACACACAGCCGTTCTGACGAGATTTGTCTTATCCTTAAATTGAGACATTCCTGAATTTTTAAAATTTGGAACTTTGCTACCTAATTTCATCTTCAAAATTTCTTGTTTTTTTGTGGATTTCATTTCTTTCAGTTTTTCAATTATTGCACTTTGTATTCTCACTTCCCAATTGCTCTCATCGCTCATTAATAATAATAAACACACTTGGATCACTTGCTTGTATCATTCATATGTAATAAAAATAGCAGGGGCCCTAAAATCGATCCTTGTGGCACTCCGATCGTTACCTAAATTCTCTCAGAAATACTTCCTTCGTTTCAGATAGCTTTTCATCTATTACTGCTTTTTTCTCTTGAATCCATATTTCTACAACTTTTTAAGTAAGGCATCTGTTTGTATTTTTCACCTGTTTTGTTGGTATTACAACAAATTTTCCTCCAACTACTTGGAAACTCACCACTCTTAATTCCTCTTAATTATTTTTATTTTTTGTATTTTTCATGGCTTTGAAAGTAGAAGAGGATACCATTTCTACCGTATATGCTGTCCTGGCAGCTCAACATGATCAACTCAGTCATGATTTGAATTTCTTCAAGGGTTTATTCATTGGCTCCACATCTCATTAGGACATCGAAACTGTGGAAGGATAAAAAAATTATACAAAACCCTATGAAGAACTAGATGAAAACTACCACCAGTCAGTGATCAAAAGAAACATAAGTTTATTAGTTAGGATACTGTTTAATCAGGTTCATTTCCTCCACGTTGCCTTTTTATCATTTCTTTCCGGATATTATCGTAGCGAAATATCTACTTTGACATATTATTCAACTTCTAATTACTTTCTTTCGTTAGCATTCGTTCCCTCATTTTTATATTCCAGCTTTTTTCCACAGTTCTCATTTGAATTTGAAGCCATTTGAAATAGTTGTAAAGAAAATAGGTCTATAGAAGATCGCTTATTTGAGTCAAAAAATAGTCATCTCCTCGTCTGATTGTGTTTCGCTTCCTATTGTTGTGACCGGCTTTTACTTTACTTTATCGATTGCTGCTAAATTTGAACTCACAAGAATGACTGATTGACTTCCGATAACACAGAAAGTGTTCACAATACCGAAAAAAATCTAAAAATAATATAAACACTCGAAAAAAAAGCAATTTATTATAAATACGAAATCGATCGCAAGGTTGGGGACGGGCGACAGATCACTTGTTATCATTATCCGTTGGTAGCCAACTTAACATGGGGTCCAATCCAATTGACTGATAACACATTTAGCATCGTCACAATTCACGTGCCATTAAAATCCTGTTTGTGTTCTATATGTAATTGGTTGTGTGTGATGTGATAAATAGAATCTAGAAAATGGAGATTGTGAAAATTTTTTTTTTGGTGTATCACTGAACAGAATATACCCACTCAATACAGATGCACGTGCATGACGCTAATCGATAAGGACCAATTAAATGTGAACGAAACGCTTATCAACAATTTAGTGGCTTTTAAGATTGGGTCGAATGAGTTATGATTAATTCAGTGTCCATTTGAAGATTAGCGTTACAAAGGCCTCCCTTACTTTTGGAATTATCACGGAATAGATGAGAAACAAGAATTCCCACCATTGCTTTGGTGTGTATTCGTATGCAAATTTTACAGATAAGCAGAGTTCTTGACTGTAGGTTGATCGTTTTCTTTAAATTCGTTGCTATACAGGAAATTTGCTTAATTGAACTGAAGATTTCGAAAAGAACAGTTGGCTGTATAGTTGAAAATTTTTTTTTTGGTGATTTCGAAGAGTTTTGAAAACGTTTTCAGTTTTGAATTCAAGTTATTCTGTAAGTTGTGCGCTGTATTCAAAGAAAAGTGCATTCTCAGAAGGACACTATGGTCTGATTTGTGGTGGAAAAGAGAATTTAAGAAAATCATTAGATATACTTGTTATGTGAAATATATTATATGACCTCAGATACAGGCGAAAGGTTCTGATTTTAGTTGGGATGGTGGTTTTTTGTGAAACTTAAGTGTGCTATTTATATTAAGAAGTGTAATGAATCATTTTTAAGGACATGTATTGCTACTCTTCAAGAGTTCGTGATTCTATTTTGGTACCCCTGGTCAGCATTCTGTTGTATATCCTTATTTGCCCATTTTATCTCCGAACGAGTGTGTTCTCTTATTTCTACCTGAGAAGGGACTTGAAGATGTAGCTGGCCGTTTTAAAAATCTTCCAAACAATATATATTGTCTAAATAAATTTCAACAATTACAAAATTAACCAAATTATATTCCTTAAATATTCGACAGTCATTTCTCTCGTCTTTTAAATTTAGACTACGTTCAAGAATGTTTATTTTTCTCTTTTATTTTCTTGACTGAGTTCATTTTACTTTTTTTTTAAAACAAATAATAATCAATGTCAAGTTTTTTTTTCTATTCGAAAAAATATGCTGGGTAAATCATTTCAATTGCAATTTTTCCATATTATTCCGGATCAACGTCTTAATTGAAAAATTGCGAAATCCGCTCAAAAATATCATTATTTATGCTGTTGATAAACTCCTGCACTTTCTCTGCCTAATTAATTGGCACATTATCTTTTTGAAGCTTAACATTCCCATTAAATTTTTTGCATTGATAAAACGGTCATTTCAGTAGGTTCACCGTGTCCAATTTAGCAATTTAAGAAAAAAAAACCGCACCTACTTCTCTTGAAATTTTATACACTTCTTCTAATGGTTTTTCATTCTGATTCCATCTCGGAAGTGGTTTCCTTCAAGCTCATTCACTATTCGTAAATAATATTTTTCCACACACAGGAAACTTTTGAATTTCGGAAACAGATAGAAGTCCGATGGAGCCAAATCAAAGGAATATGGTGGATGCAAAACGAATCTGAGCCTCAATTCTGATCATTTTTGCTGTGAGACAAGAGCCAGTGCATTGGCCGGTCTGCAGATTTTCTCTCCCGTGGGTGTGTTTTCGAATCTTGCACAGGACGCGGGAATATATCTGGATACCAGTGGTTGAAGCAATTCTACTGACAAGAATTGTACTTTTTGTTGCACAGTAAAAATTCCATGCCGAAAATTCTGTTTTATTTGCAACATTTGTCAGATTAAAGTTTTCCATTCTCCTCTTCTCTAAGTTGGGCTGTGTGCATTTTAGGGTTGTCCCCTGAGCTTAGGTAATACCTTTAAAAAAACGCACATACTTTTTTTTACACACTTTCCAACATGTTTTTCTTTAATTTACCGCGGCTGCGGTCCAGGTCTGAGACTGGAGCTTAAGAATTTTTTAGAAATATTAAAAAATTCTTTGAGGGATCATAAAATAGTTTCCTGTGCAAATCCATTCACAATTTAAAAATCATGTGCTCCTTTTCCATTCCTCTCTGCATATCCCTGGTATTCTTAACAATTTGTTTATTCAATGAAAAAAAAAACCAAACACTCAGCATGAAATTTATCATTTTTCACTTTGACTGTATTGGATCGACTTATGTGTTAAGCCCGAAAATAATAAATTTTGAATTTTCCTCGCTTAATCAAAACATAAGCTTAATTCTGATATTTTAAATGGACAAAATAAATATCACCAATTACACAAAAACACTCATGAAGTTTGTCCCCATTCGGTAATGACAAAAAGATCGAACGCACCCTTCACGTATTTATAGCGAAACGAACGAAAGCACAATCGGCGCAATCACTAATCAAAACAAACTGAAAGCAATCGGAACAAGTGTGACGAGAATTGCACAAATAGGCCTAATAATAACACAGTAAGTGGAATTAGAATAGCATAACGATAAAAATGTATCACATAGATGTAAATGAAAGTGAGATTACCAGGTATTTGTGTGAAATATAGGGAACTTCGTTCTAATTTGCTAAATGGAGCTTTCGGTTAAACTTGAGAGAGCTGTCAGTCAGTGAATCGGTTGGAAGCGGGCCAATCACGTGAACGTTTTCCCCCGTATAAAATATATGAACACAAACAAGCATGGTCTCTTTTCCACACCAAAACTTGAGGAGATAGGTTCGTTCTGTCGACTGGGGTGTGAAGTGAGAGTGCACTTGGAAGTTACATAAAATAACAATTCTTTTCTAAATTAAAATCAATCATAGTAAATTGTATGTAGCGGTCGGTGTGTGATATAACCAAAAGTGTGCTCTCTGTTTAGATTGTGGAGAAAAAGGGTTTTCCGAAAACAACTAACTCAAAAAGGACGTCAAAATGCCACAGTCGTCTCATATGAATGGATACACGAACGGGCACAATGGGCTCTACGACATGGAAGACGGCCAAACTTTCCTCTTCACATCCGAATCCGTTGGGGAAGGACATCCAGGTAAGATAGTGTTACTCAGTAGTGTTTAAGAAACTCCTTTACAGCCCTTCTTGTTAGAACCTGAATTGCAACCTCAGACCGATAACCGCAGGCCCCGGCTGGATGAGCCAAGATGAGTAGATGGTAACTAGGTGTCAGCCTCACACATGTGGTCCGTTTTCAGTGCTGGTGATCGCCTGTCAGTCATGTTTATGACAAGAGTAGTGCAAAATTCCGAAAAATGTATTTAATCACATCGTGTAGGGCAGGCAGAGCGCCCGAGATAATTGTCTGGGGCTCTTTTGCAAGCTTTTTAATTGCCAAAATGGCGGCAGGAATGTCAGAGAGTACCACGCGTGTTGCCGATATATGATTTGAACTTGGGAGCTCGGTGAGTGCCTCCGGTCTTGATATGTTAAATTCTGAGATTTTCTCAGAATGCGATAAATTTGGCGAACTTATTGCTCTTGTAATAATATCTAGTTTCGTTTTCCTAAAAATGTAACCAGAGATTTTCCATTGCCAATTCCTCATCAGATAAGTTCATTTTTATCCGCCGCCTCTCTTCCGCACAAATATTGATTTTTCTGGTTTCTTCGGCATGGTGCGGTGCACAAACACGTGGTGCGCCTTGCCTAATGATACGAAAGCTCTCTGCTCAGGTTGGTTCACTAGACAGAAAAAGCTAGTGAGAAGTGGACGATTTGTCAGCACACTTCTGGCCCAGCTGCTCAATCTCGACGGATGTGTTCTGCTGGTGTCCAATGCATGGCCGTAATTTTCGTTTTGTTTTCGGTGTGTCGGCTATGGTTGGGGATTATCAAAATTTCGATGATCACATATCGAAGACTGCGAAAATAAAACTGCATGCGACAAGTATTGGCCCCGAATTTGCCGGATTTGCAGGCAATGTTTTTCTATTTCAAGAGTATACATGCGGGCAAGTATTGCGGGCGCGCATGTAGTTGTCTCTTTTCATAAACTTTTATTTGATAGTTAGATGGGATTTTTCTTTCGTTTAGAAATCAAATCTTGTGAAATTCGCCTTTTCGTATGCGTCAGCCTATCCGATGGAAATTCTGTCGTATTTATTCAATGGTTGAACCGGAGAGTAATCTGCATTTGTCATTACAAATGTCTCTCTGTGTTTATGGTCATAGGAACCCGTGGAAATGGAACAATAGGGGTTTGGGTTTAAAGTTGGGGGGTGATTCTAGGTAGCAACAATAATAATTAGAACATTTTCATATAGCGAAAAAAACAATCGGGTAAATCTGAAGTGTGTGATCAAAATCTGCGGGTTAAGTCTGGAACGAAGGATTTCTAGTTAGTCTTGAAAATTTACCCAAATCGTTCCAGCTCTGGAGCCGATATGTGTGGGAGCTTCATGTTTCGTCTCTTCAGTTTAAAGTTTTTAGTGCAATTTTCTCCTTTATAGAAACTAGAATTTTTAACTTTCATCTGGTGTCAGTAATACAATCATCCATAACATAAGTAAACAACGTTAATCAAGAAACCTCTCTGACAACGAAAAGGGATTTTCATCTCTCTGCTGAGGCACAAGTCATGCATTAACCTTTGAAGCGCTGTAACTTCATCCATTTTTTCGAATTTCGAGAAATTTCTGTGACATCTACAATTACGAAACTTTCAAAATATATAGAATTCACTTTTAGATTTTTTCAAACCCGTCACAGTGGGATAGGCCCCCTAACCCTTTTACGGACGTGGTTTTGGCATATGCCACTATGACAACAATGCAGAAACACACAGGGACATGTCTGCATGCATTTGCATCCGCGAAAGGGGTAAAGTTAACCCCACATCGAATCAGTCAGCCGAATACTTAAAAGGACTTTAAAACAGAAATTTCCTTTCTACAAAAAAAGTAAGATTTTATTTACTACAAGACCACACTTTGACCTAAACGCAAAATACTTCACCCCATTTGGTTTCGCGCTCGGGTGATACTTGCGCATCGAACCCCGTCTTCACCCTTTCGTCCTTGAGACACGATTGAGCAAAACAAACAACAATACCTTAATTAAATTTGTAATACAAAATCAACTCAACACTCAACTCAGAGTGATTTCGAGCAAAATGTGAAAATTTTGTAAAAAAAAAATCACACGATCCACAATAGACTGAAATTTCAGGGCTGTGGTACATAAAACGCTGATTGAAATTTTACAGGTTCAATAGCAGTTTCTATGATAATTTGAAATCTTGAAAATAAAAGCGATATCTTTCTTCGGAACAAAAAGTATTTTGCTTTCGATTTTCTCAATGATAAACTCAGTAAAAATTCAAATTTTGAGTGGAATTATAGCTTCGAAAAATTAAAATAGGGAGGAATTCTTAATTTTTTGAATCCAAAAAATAGGAGTAGTTGTTAAGTTTTCAGCTAACTGATGTAACTCAGCAATTAGTCCTAGAAATATTACGTTTGGTCACGTACTTTATTTGTGGAAACTTCTTAAAGACTGAATTATTAGAGATTCTTATTAATCTCAGTCAAAATGCGCAAATGATTTTATTGTAATAAGCTGAAAATCGTCAGAGAGCAAATGTCAAGCATGAAAGATTTAGCGTTGAATTTTAAGATAAGCAAAACGGCAAACCAGGAAAATGTTGCACAATTATATGTAATTGGCATTATTTTTTTGTCACTGTCGAATTGCTGTTTATTATTAAAAATATAAGTATGTTGTCGAGCACACCTTTGTCAGTCGTTTTCATTATCTAAAATTGAAAATCCAATGTTCATTTTAATTGTCAAGCTTGTGGCTAGGATCGGTGCGCAATCAGAAAGGAAAAAAAAACAAATTGAGGGACCTTCAAACAAACAAACATAAGACTCAAATTTAGCACGATCATTTCGGTTTCTTGCCCTCCCCCAAAAAAAAGAAGAAAAAAAGAATCAAAATAGAGTTAGAGGGCACCAATCACATAGTTTTTCACATTCTTAACATGTGTGCGGGGATAGTATCCCAGAAATCAGTACGCTCGTCTTAAAAACGTTGTTTTGATAAAAAAATTTTTTTGTATATTACAAACAATTAGAAAATGCAAATAAAAATCGATTTTTCGAACCCATCAAACAAGGAAACAGTTTCGCGGGAGGTTTAAGGTAAAATCATCAGTTGTTGGATAGGCAGCAATTAACAGACATTCGCTCCAGCTCTATTTGTTTTTATTTGTTTTAGAGATTCACACACGAGGTCGTTTTTTATCACCCTATATGAGATAGAATGACCTTATTTTAAAGTATATTATAAAAGACAACAACACAAATTAAGATCGAACTGATCTGCAGCTAAATGAATAAGATCCGCATTAATATATGTTCGAAAATCCCTACACTCTATTTTACTGCGTAGAATTAAAAATTATCAGGTTAAAAAAAAGTGCGTGTTATTCATTTACATAGAAAAAAAGATGCTAATTTATTTCTCAAATTCTTTCAATCTTGTCTTGACCAATTAATGTAAAAATATACTTTGTAGTAACAATTGCAATCAAAATTTCAAAAATTATCTACGTAAAAATGTCAAAGTCCGCATTATTTTTATCACGAAAAAATATGTTCTGCCTTTTTCTTATTATATTACGAAAGAATTCCACTTTGTTAGTTTTTTCTGTAAAATGCGACAGTTAATTTATCTTGTAAAATAAGAAAATTTAAAACCTATTTGGGATGTGTGAAATTATTCATTCAATTCATAAGAATTGGCTGAGAAGACAAGTATTATTATTTTTTTCTTATATAGTAAGAAATTATATTTTTTTACACGTGTTGTTACAACCGGTTTATCCATTGCTGTTTGACCAAGTCCAAGAATTTCAAATCAAATAAAAAAAACTAGAATTAAAAACAAAAACATTTATGGGGTCAATTGAATCAAAGTTTACTTAATTTTGTCCTCTAAATTTAGAAGAAAACAATAACGCATGTTTGAAATGCGGACTGAGTGAGATAGGTTAGGGATTGGTCGGTTCAATTTCCAAGGTTAAGCAATTTTCTTAAACGTTTCAAGAAATTCTGGTGTAAGAGTTCAGAGGGTTCGATATAAAATTCATCACATTTCTCTGTAACACATTCGGTAACGATTTTATTTCCAAAGTCTTCTTTCTTCCTTTTTTTAAGAGGTATACAGATAAAATTTTGTGAAACACCTTTCTAAAAGCATCTTATTGCTTGATCTAAATTATTTTGTAAATTTATTCGGCGCTTCATAATAAATGAAACTACTCCTTGATCCACACGGTGACTTATCTGTACTTCGGGAGAAGTACCACATGAGTCACACTATGAATCAACGATTATTAATTTTTGTTAACAGTCTCATTTCTTATATACTATTATACTACGGCTTATAAAAGAAATATGTGTAGTTAGCCATTCCTTGACCGTTTCAAGAAAACATTTTTATACAGCAGCCGGGTGGGGGCATTTATACAGCTTGAAAAACCTTACTTTACTGGTGCACGAACTTAACAGACTTTTTTTTGTAGGTTACGCCTCCAGCCAGACTAGAAAACTATCAGTCTAATCTTGATTCCAAAGAAGAGTATGATTGCAGAAGCGTATCTAATTACAGGACCATTTTCTTACTACCGGTATTCACTAAAATCATAGAGGGTCTGATTAGGCACCATCTTAGGCCTAATGTAAGAGCTGAAATGTTCTCAGAATTTTCATATGCCTTTGCCGAATACAAGTCCACTTCGCTGTAGATTAATTAATGAAATGACCCCGTTGTATCCAGAGCAAGAGAGGGGGGAGGACGATAGAATAGCACCGGTACCTTTTCATCTTGATTCTGCTTTTAATAGAATAGATATAAATATTTTAAAAGTGAATTTTTATGATGATAATGCTGGTTAGGTTCTTGTACTCTGCTGGGTGACAGAGTACTGCCTTTGGGAAACGAAACGTGGACGATAATCGAAATGTAAATGTAATTTAAGTTCTTTAAAATAAGTTTTTACTATGGTTGTAAAAATGAACTTACTCCACTTTCAAAGTAAACGGCTCAAGTAGTGAAATTATGCAAGATATCATATTGAGTCCTGAACTCTTTTAATTACTACACCTCTGGATTGCTTGAAAGGCAAGGGCAACAGTGGTGGGGATGATGTGAGATTAGGACATCATATCATAAAGAGAGTACAACACCTAAAAATCCTGGGAAGAAAATATTTCAAATCCAATATTAACGAGAACATATCCATGAAGGACAGTCTGAAAGAATCTAAAAAGAGGATCGGCGTGCATGCAAAGATCAGGCTGAGCATCCAAATTTAATTATTGTCATATGACACCGACTAACATTAGCACAGCTGCCTTCTGTAACCTAGGATCCTAGTCGCGTATGTGCCGCAGGGATCTAATGCTGCAAAAGCTGACATTGCTGCATTAGATGAAGATACCAGGAACAGGGACTGCCTGTTAATTGGGATCGTTCAATTCCTTTTACCTTTGAGGTAAATTATAAGTTATTGGTATTAGAAAAAAGAAAAGAAGTAAAATAAAAACAATATACTCCTTTCCTCCAATTATTTAAGACTAAATTAAGTGTTGCGACACAACTATGCACTCTTAAATTCCGATTGTTACTTTTTTTAATATATCCAAATATTTCTGACCATTCATTTGATACTGCCTGCAGCAGTTTGTCTCTGATTAAAAGAAAATGAACGAAATTTTTTTTACAAATCTAGCATTGTAGTTGGTACTGTTAATTGACAACTTAAATTTCTCAAGTTAAGTCGTCGTTCTATGAAAATAAGTTCAAGAAAATTGTTAAGAAATTCTGTGACTTCACAGAATGGTGACAAATTTTTGAATATCAAATCTCAAAGGGTTCACAAATTAAGGGAATCATGCTATCCTGCGTGACAAATCGTTCAAATTTTACGTTTAGTATTCACGCATGCGATTACATAATTTTATTGATTTCGTTCTCGGTCAGTGCAAATAGAATACATATGAAAACGGCTCTGCAATAAGTCGTCGTAACCAAAACACACGATGACGTGTTCCTGCAACAACGAAACCTTTCAGGATCTTTCATAATAGGTCTGTTTAATGAGACACTGCCCCAGATTAACCGAGAAAACTTCGTTCAATCTCAGGAAAACTGTCAAAGCCGACCAAGCGCATCTGGACAACTTGGGCTGTCACTTCCACGAATGACACTTCTCCTGAGTTTGCCTTAAGTCTAGA
>QYTT01079653.1:0-23506 GCA_006980735.1 Dasypogon diadema
CAAACATCGGCACACGTGCTTCTTCACCTCAGGATCTGAAATATTTTAGATTCATTTTAATATATTTAGCCGTAAAATACATAAATCATACCAAAGTCTTGAAAAATGTCGTACTTTCCTCCCACTATAATTAAAGGAACAGGAAACAGTTCAAGAGTGCTTAAATCTGGATGGTCGGGGGGAATACGTTTCACTGCATTTTCTTTTAGCCATTCGTCATCACTTTTGGTTGCTATTTTCAAAATTGCCCCTTGCAGCCCAGTTATTACGGTTTCCAAGTCAGACCATATTCTATTCGGTTGAGACAGATCAATAATGGCAATAACAGAGAAATTCTTCAATCCATGCGACCGCATCGGAACCTCAATTAATTCGTTCGAGTTGTCTAGATTTCCAAGTTCCCACACGTTCAGAATTTGCTTATGGACACTCTGGGGTTGAGATGATCTTCTGCCGTAAGAGTAATCAAGAGCAAGTGTCGGACGATTATTTTCCTCCCTATCAAAGAATTTATTGATAACTCCCGATTTCCCCTGATGAAATCACATCTTTAACATTGGCCACTCGCATAAAGTTACGAAGCTTACCACACCCGAGCTACCCAGCACAAATATTGTCTTTTCACGGGGACCGCTCTCCATGTTAACCTGTTTCATTTGTTCTTCAACTATCTTCATTGCAATATTTTGGATATTGTTGGAGTTTCCACTTATCTCTAGTTTTTCCATTTTTAATATGCGAGCACTGACTCCGTAAATTCTTTGCTTGGCTTAAATTCGGTACGTGATGACACCAAGTAACCATAACGACGAAGTGGTGCAAAATATTTGGGCTTGTGGTGTGACCTAAGGGTTGTGTGTTTGGTGATTTATTCCCTAGTAATTTGAGGGGATGCTTTTGGACACAATTCATGTTTGTAATACACAAATAACTGGTATTGATTTAAATATAGCTGGATTTTTACCTAAAAATTCCCCCATTGAGCGTTAAACTTAGAACAAACGTGTGGAAGTTGCATGCGTTGCAAGTGGATAATTATTTAGGTGTCCTCCCCTCTTTCATAATTTTAAATACCCTGTTCTCTTTTTGTATTTTGCATAGCTCCTGAAATCCCCAGACAAAGGTTATCATTATTCTTATCTCAGTACAATCGAACGGTCATTACTAGGCTTATTTTTTGTTGTTGCAGATCATGTTGAGAGAAACATCAAATTTTCTTACAAAAGCTTTTCTAAACATCTGTTAAACAATTTTCAATTATTTTGCAGAATTCTATGTTGACGCAAAAATTTTAATCTTTGGTAGCATATTTCAAAATTGAATCTACTGTTATATTTGTTTTAGTAAGGGTTTCTAGAAAAATATTTTTAAAAATCATTTTTTTCTAACTTATTCTCATTGCTTTTCATTTCAGGAATATGCCCCAATTTTTTTTTAATCATAATTTCATGCCAAAAATTGTTACTTACTTGCAACATTTGTCAGGTTAACTTCCCAATTTGCCCAGGACGGTGGCTGAGCTGACTGAGGCGCACGTCTGTACATTTTCTAACCTGTTGGCGTGGATTTATATCCTGCACAGGACACGGTGATCTACCATTGAAACCCAGAGTGGTTGGAGCAATTTTATTGTGGCTTACTCGCAACAATTTTATTGTGGCTTACTCGCAACAATTTTATTGTGGCTTACTCGCAATTTCCCAATCTCCTCTTCCCTGATTTCCCTAGGCCCAGGTTGTGAGGTGTATGCCATAGGGTTATCCCCTGAGCTTAGCCAATACCTTAAAAAAATCATGCTAGATCGTAAACCAGTTTTTCTTCCTTATTCATCCTTTTTTCATCCGCGCCTTTCTTTTTATATTTGTACGTATTTTTTCTGAACAGATATTGAATTGAATTGAATTGAGTGCTTCAAAATAAAGTCCAAAGACCTAGCCTACGTACAGCGCTATAATCTGCTGAATAGAAAGAAAAAAAAGCACTATACATTTGTAAATAGAATGAGATAAAAATAACCATCAAAGCTAAAATATTTAAACCAAAAATAATAAAATATTAGAGATATTAGAAAAGGTGAATCTATAAAATTGCGAATTTTTTCGCTCCTCTTTGCATATTTCCTCACTAACTTTTAGCATGTTAGTTTTTAGTTTTTATGTATGCATTTCGTGTCCCCATTTTTTTCAATCCATCAAGAGAGCAAATCTCTCTACGGCTCTGCTTATTCTAAATATTCTTCAAATCGAAATTATCTTCGCTTTAGATAAATGAATGAAAGTTCCTGCAAAAGAGAAAAAGAAATCGTAGCTCAATGCAAACATGTTAAGCGACAGTAAAAAGCCCTACCCGTTCAGTTTCTTCACAAAAAAAAAAGAAAACTCTCAGGTAATATGTGGAAGAGGTAAAAAGCTATAACGGTAAAATAACCTCTCAAACTTCAGTTTATAACTTCACATGAACTTCGCAACAACAACAACAATAAAAGAGGATGCACTACAATAAACCGCAAACACAGAGACGCCACACTGCACGCTTCACCTCCATTTCAATAAATCTCAGGCGAAAACATGTCACGAAAGGGGGAAAAGTTAACTTAAGGCGAAGTTGTTGCCTTCTTTGCCCTGCAAGGTGTGAATGAATCATCCGAGCGAGAAAGCCCCAAATCCGGTGGAGGCACGGGCCCGAGTTGTATGTAAAAGCAAGAAGCAACAGCAGCAGCAACAACAGCAGCGCCATGCTACATGAAACCGTTAAGAAAGAAAGGTAAAGAGGGGCACGATTTTCACGAGCGGGTTTTGTTGGCGGAGTAAGCAACGACTAAGCGCGCAAGACCAAGAACAGTTACAAAAGGAGCACCAAGTGTGAACGGTGGAGGCGAATTTGACGGCGAATCCACAATCGGTCACGGCATCTCCACTAATCCAAATCCATGCGAAACACATCGACTCCGTACTATCGAGGAATCATCTCGTACGGAAGGCCTATCCTATTTACTGTTGAGTTGTTGGTGGTGGGCACGGTATCAAGCAGGCACAGTTGTGTGTGGCGAAAAAAATCGTTTTGTGAATGAAATAAATTTGCTATAAGAAAAGTTGGACGCAGGCAGCGCGGTGTGTCAAACCTAATTAGAACCGAAAACGTCGCGCGTACCTTTTCATTTTCGTTCAAGCACTTTTCGCTAAGGAAATTTGCTCTACCTTGAAGGACATCGCGATGCGCAAGAGGCAGGCACAAGGGTGCAGGTGTCGTTAACATCAAGCCGCCTCGAGTGATTGTGTAATCAGATTTGACAGAAGGCAGAGTATCGTCCCAGTGTTTTTTAGTGATTCAATTTTTTTTTTTGTGGCACAAGGACACAGATCAGGAGGATACCGGAACTGGAGCCATAAGGTTTGTAAATCACCCAATTTGTCGGACAATTTTTCCATACTGACAATTCCTGTAAGCTCTAGGGACATTATTATAGTCTAGGTAGGCCTCGATGAGCCGCAGCCTTCACTTTCCCAACTGCAGCTGCTTGGCATGCATGCGTTCCGTGAAAATGTGAAGCAAAAAGTGCTAACTAGAACTAATCCCATGGACGACGTGAGTTTTAGTTGCCATTTCGGAAATAGAGAAAAATCGATTTCTTCAGGCGATAGAAAAAATGTTAACCCTGACAAAGGCGGATTACTCGAGCGGGTTTACGGATTTGGTTCGGGCTTCCATTTGGCAAGGTTATGCAAGAACAAATCCAGCGGCTTAGCCCCGATGGAAGTGGATCTGTTGCTTGGCTGTGCAACTGTTGGCAGGCAAGACACTCGAGAAATGCAGTTTTTGCTGGAACTGGAAGGGTAATGAGCTAATTCGACTTAATCAGTACGAGCTGGAGCCTTGTAGTGTAGTGAATTGGACGTCTTTCCCCTCCCTGCCGTACTATAGAATTACTACCGGTAGTCGAGTTTTCCGCCAAGCTTAACTTGTAAGCCTTCAGTGTAATTTTGACCTTAAACTGGTTTCTATTCTACACGTAGGCTGTACACCCGCAGAAAATTACTGTATTTCATCATAGTCAAGTCGCCCGCATCCACCAGCTCCCAGATTCGAGCCGTAGAATCTCTGCAGGCTTTAAGATGATGAGTGGGCATCGGTGATTTATCAGCTGCAACCACGCACTGACTCACTATGGATGGAGCATAAATTTGCATCGTTTGGTGAGCCCCAAATAAATTCAAGAAGCATTGAATCGTTTTTTTCTGGCTGTTTTTCCCCTAATGCTGAAGCTGTGGGAATTAGAGCTCTCGGAATTTCTTTTTCGGTCTCTTCAGTAGAATTAGTCTCTTTTTTTCTTGAGTTGTTAAAACCTCTTTGAAGTTCTGCTCATCGAAAGCCAAAATACGGCTTCGTACCTATAAATCTCTGCTCTTTTTTTCTTGGACTGATAGTTTAGAAAGAAGATTGTATGTGGTTTCCATTGTCTTTGGGTCACCAGTTCTCTATGTCACTTTTCAGATGTTTTCTTACTTCGTTCATGAAATTGGGTCATTAGGGAAGTATCTCACAGTGGAGTAATCCCTGCTGTAATTGAAAATAGGAAAACAGGCGTGTTTACTCATTAAATCTGGAGAAAGTTGAGTAGGCACGAGTTTAGTACTGGAAGTGATTTCGGTTCAGTTACAAAATATAAAAATTTGAAAGAAGTGCAGGTTAATTTAATTTTCTGCGAGGGATTAATATTCATTTATCTCAATGAAATGAAAGGAACTCTTTATAGTAATACAGTGGAACTTCTCTAGATCGAATTTTTTTGTAACTTAAATTTTTCCTTAACACGAATTTTGTAAATAAGAGAACAGAGCTATATTTTATCGAATGATCCCAGGTAGCAAAATTAAGACTAGGAAAACTATAAGAACATCGATGGAAAAAGCTGACATACCCAAACAATTCATCAGCTTCAGCTGCACCGGACTATGATTTTGTTTATTTAATTATATTTTCGTTGCGTTTTGGTTTGCTCCTGAAACCTGATCACAACCTTCTAAACTACGAACCATAAAACAGGGTGTTGGATATGTGTGCAGTAGTTCTCACCATTCTACCGCCTAAAGTATTACTGAGTCGGAAATATGACCTTCTAATAATTTATAGGCTGTATCTTTAGCCTTTAAAAAGTTTCTATAATTTTTCTCTGTATGCTGTAACATTTTTTCACCAATAGAAAGCTAACATATTCTGCATAAAATCACTAGAAGATAATTTTCCTCTAGATATGATACTTTTGGAGCTCTAGTTCTGAGAGCTGCTGGCTTTAGTTGTGTGATCTGCTCTCTCTATTTCATTGCTTGTAGTATAGAAGGTTGTGCTCCCGATATAGCGTTCTTACTTGAGCGAGGTCTAGTATCTGAAAAGTAGTCTTTTCTTCACTTTTTACTTATATGTACTTATTAAAACTTTTGGAAAGTATCACAGATAGAGCGTACTTCTCCTTTTCGTCACTAATCTAGAATCCCATTTGCGAGCAGAATATTGAAATCATACCACCATTTTTCTGATATTGGAAGAACTTCTAAAAACGAGCCATCTCGATATCCCTTACTAAAATTATATAAAACGAAAATATAGCCCACCACATTGCAATTATATAATATTTTTCTATTTTCAAAATTATGCCATGCTCAAAGGGAATTTTTCCCAATTCTTTGTGTTGCCTTTTCACCCATATGCATGAAAACTTCTTACACTTTATCTAGATACATCTCGTCTGTGATCAAAAATTTCATCATTTTCCTGACCCCTTTTCTTCCAGAATTTCGCTTTGGTTGCGTGATCACAAATCCCATAGTTCACGTCTCTGTGTTGAAAACAAGCCATGCATAGATACATCCATGTGTGATTCACCTGAGTGCTTTCGTCATCATACTGAATATCTTTTTCTTGAGAGTGCTATGCATTTTAATTTTCTTGGCCTTCTTATTTTATTTCCCTGGTTACGAACCACGAACTTATCCACTTGAGCGGAAAATTTAATGTGGGAATGATACGATTACGTGTGTGGGTATGTTGCCAATAATCTTAAATTCCAATTCCGGCACATTAAAATTGGGAATATCCCAGGGAAGCACAGGAAGAATGCATTCGAATTGATTAAAATTTATCGAGAGTTCGATAAATTATTTGCTTTCAGGAATTAAGGTTTAATTTGTTCGATTTTCTGTGTAATCCTATGGGATGCAGGACAGGAAGTGTTCAAGTATGTAGGACCTGGCGAATATTCACGGCAACTCATTCCCTGTGTGCTGTGAAGGGTTTACACGTAAAACGCACAGTGTCCTTTCGTTCCCACGAGATTTACGGAGAAAATTGTCCCCATGCGAACATTTTCGTATTTACCGACTAATTACACAGATCAACCCTGGTTTACAAATCGTATGCGTTCATAATCTTTGATTCGTACCCCGAATCAGATTAGAATGAATATTTGCTACCACACACTCCTCCCTCGTAATCGCTTAACCGACGGTTGTTGTCGTCGTCGTCGCCGTCGTGCAAAGGGTTTAAAGTGAACTAATTTCCACTCGCGCAGGAGAATGTACATCCTTCAGTTGTACGACAAATAAAAGTGGATGGAAATGGAGAACCCTCAAGCGTTCAGCATAAATTATAAGGGATGTCGGGGATTAAACCCTCTGTAAAAAAACATTATTGAATTACTGACCAACGTTGAAGTTATTTTTCTTTAACGTAATCATACCCGGAAGAGAATAATTTTTGAGACTGATGAACCCCATGTGCATGGTGATAAGTGGTCGTGGTATATAGGGCATCCTTCCGAAATTTACTTCAAGGACGTGAGAAACCATTTAAATCTTGAAACGTTAGGACCGCTGTAATTTTCATTCTTTACCATAGTTATGATTTATTCCCTTAATATAATCCTTTCAATTATTCTTTGAGTAGACAATATATTGAAAAATAGAACACAATATAAAATTAATATATATATATGTGACTTTGAGAAATTCATGCAGTTGCAGGGATCCACTCACGTCCAGTTCCTGATCCTAAAATTTAGTTAAATTGTAGCCAGAGAAGAGTTAGAATTCAAAGTTAATATCGTTGTTAAAGCAATAATGATTCAAAATGATCGTTTTAATATAATCAAAATACTAAACCTTGGGAATTTTATTGCTTAGTGATTTGTAAAATTATAGTCGTTCATTATTTTTATGTTCTTATAATAAGCGCCTGCGCTTTGTTTCCTCTGGCATTGCAAAATCTCGATTTATTTTTATTAGTTTTCCGCAATTCCAAATGAAAAAGCAAACGCCAAAGCCCCTCTGCTCTGCGTGAATTTACTTATTACAACGTTTTATTCATTGCATGAGGTACTAGCTCACACCTTTGCAAAGAGCAATGCTGCTCTGCGAAGCGTTTTAATATTGAAACAGAAGCGAACGCTCGCATGATGTAATCTGCAAAAGAGTTTCGGAGCACTTCCAGGTCAACATTGCAATTGAATTTGAATCTGTGGAAATCATAAAAATTCATTTCGCCTCATTTCCATCAATTTGTAGGCAGTAGATTGAATTAATCAGTTAAAAAGTTAAATCTAGCAGCAAGACTTTATGCATTTTCGAACAAAGTGAATTTGGAAAGGCTGCGCAGAGATACTCTGAAAACTTTTAAGGTGAGGTAAAATAAAAATGTATTCTTTAAATTAAGGTTGGATGATTCTATCGTTTGTGGTGTTCTTAATTTAACTTACAAAACGGTCTCGAATAGAAATTGTTAGCATTAAGTGGTTGTGGAATACTTTGCGTTAATTTAATTTGAAACCACAATAAAAAAAAAGCCTTTAATTAAAGCATTTGTTCGATGACCTAATAAACTAAAAACATTGCAGACCCATAAGCATGATAGAAGGGAGTACAACATTTCAAGCTTTTATTAAGTCCTTTACAGGTAATTGGAAAAGTTTTGAGACCGCCTCAATTAAAAGCCAGCAATGATTTATAAATCCTTATTTTTTTCCATATAATTTACACATTAATCCTCTTTTCAATGCAATCTAGTTCTAGCTTTGTATAAAAACAATTTGAGTTTGAAGTTAACTAATTACTGTCACCGGGTTACCTTAATGTGATCTGTGTCAATTTTATTTATAAAAAAAGTTGGGATGTTGGGGTGAGCTTTTATTGACAAACACGCCAGTAAGTAAGGAATTTTGCGAATTCATTGTATTGAAAGTTTGGAAAAATCTAAATAATTAACTAGAATGGCATCAAAGACCAGCCAATGGAAATCTGTCCTCTCTTAGCAATTTTTTTGCACAAAAATCGGGATCGATCTTCTGGTATAATTTTTCACACCTTTGCGATCACTTTTTGATTTTCAAAGCCTAACCGGCACAGGTATCTTTCTTTCCTAATTTCGCTATATCAATTCGACAAAAAGCGCTTGGATGGTTTAGAGTATCATACTCACAGCTCTTACAGGATTGCTTCGACTTTCATTTCATTTTGTACGCAAAATATATTACGTTCTAGCAGTAGTCTGCTAACATTGAAGCATTCTATGGATCCTGGTGTCCTTTTTCATTCCGATACGTCTTGTTGAAATCTTTTATCATATTCGTCACTCACATCACTGCAATTTGTCAAAGAAAAATTGAAATGAGAGTAAAAAAATGGATTTTGAGGGACATATTGCAACCCATCAGTTAGTACTCCTATAGACGGTTGTAAACAAACTCTTAATAATTTTCAGATCACATTTCACCCATGCTCCTCTCATTCGCAAAAGCAATAATAGTAGCTAATTGCAGACCCAACAATAAAGCAACGATCAAAATTGACAAAAAAAATTTCCCTTGTTTAATTTCCATTACTACTTCTCGTTCCAACATTCTTTTATTAAGCTTCATTTTATCGCTCTTGTCAGAATTACTCATATTGGAAAGGTGGATACGTGTAAGACCGCTAATTAAGCGTGCAGAATTCTCTTCCACATAATTCCAATATGAATAGACAGAAAATATCTTCACTACAATTACTATATTTATTGGCCCTTGATGGTGTCAATAGTTATGTTAACAGGCAGCAAGCAGATAGCTCCAATCGAAACTGTTGCCGTTGCCTCACATAAAGAAATAATACCATACAATTTTTATGATTAAATACCCGTTTTGCTCTCTTGTTATTAAATAACACTCCATAGATATTCGCTAATAGAATAAATCAGAAGAAGGTGATTCACCTCATCGCATGAATTCACACGATAAATGCTAAGAATAGAACTTCTTCGAAGATGTCTATCGAAGAAGACCAGGGGCAAAGTGGTGGATTATTGACGTACGTACGTAAGAATCAAAGTGGAAATCATTCACTCAAATTAACAGAACAATTCCAGCCATTGGTTATTTTTAGTCTTTTGCAAAGTAAGGAACAAAAGCATCTTAAATAGTATATTTTTGTGTTAATTATTTGGATACCTGCAGCATATTAATCGACATGAAACTGAAAAGAGGAACTGCTAATTCGGTTCTGTTCAATATCAGAATTAGGTTTTGATATCGATTTCTACACTTTTCACTCCGTTTGCGTAGTGATCTTGTCATGGCGTTTGTATTTCACAACATACATTTTTCTATATTAGGACACTTTTGAGTTTTGTGTGGAAATAAATCAGGGCTTGAGGACCCAACTGAAGTCAATCTTCTGATTGCATGCGGCTCATCTGCGAATAACCCTTTACTTACATGTTATCGTAACAGGTGAACGAAAGAACGAACGGTATTGAGCGATGGGGTTTATTCTAGGGAATCATATGTAGTGTAATTGCTACTAAACATTTTTAATAATGATAAAATTTTCCCAATAATTATATAAGCGAGCAACAAGTTTTGTTATTATTTTTTGTGAGACTTAAAAAGAGCGATTGTTTTTATTTCAACAATCTGCAAAACACGTTATTGTCTCATAGCGATAATCCGATATTTATTTATTATATAAAAGTTCTTATCAGCAAACAGTGATATCACTGCATTTCTGCGATGAGTAGTCATCAGAAAGCATCTAATCTCCCACCATTGGCAGCCAGTAAGGGTTTACATTTATTTTTCATAGCTGCCGACACTTATGATGATCCAATTAATGATAAATTATAGTGATCGAGGACAGCTGAAACAAACATGAGTGTGATCCAATCCCCCATCATGCATACATTTTTCAGTAAATAACACAAACACGATCAATCATCAATTTCGAAACTTGTGAACGAATTACCAGCTAATCAGTGGTTATCTTCACATTTTCATAATATCATGAGCATACTTTTCTCTCCCCTCCCGTTCTGCTTGCTGCAATGTATGTTCACGATCAGCATAATCAGTTTGCTGCATCCTCCTAATCGCGTATCAAACAATATCGCTCTACATTTACCACAAGTGATCAATACTTATCGCATAAGCGCACACTCGCAGTTCCTACTAGGCGTGTAAATAGTTCATAGGAGTACACACTAAAATCTTGGGTGATTTTTTAAGATTCCGATGCCATAAAAAGTTCACATGGGACTGTGGGAATTACGGTTACAAAAATTTCTTGGCATTTTATATACCACTTGCACTGTGTGCTCACTGCCCAGATAAGAATGCGGTCTTTTCCTATAGATGTGTGCTAGAAACAGTGCAATGAAATTATTGCCAGATGTTATTCAAGCACACACTACAACAGTTCAGAATTGGTATAAAATTTGTTGAGGGATTATCCTATGATACGTCTAATTGTTTAATTTTGAATTTTTTTTCGTTACTGACGGCTATTTATTTTTTTTTGTATTTCTTTTGCAGATACACCCCGAGCGTGAATGATGTACTGAAATGAAAATATTTTGGTGAGTAAATAAACTCTTAACAATTGTTCGCGTTTTAAGAGATAAATACAGAGAGTTACAGTGAAAATCGTCCACGATATGAGTAAAATTGATATAGCAAAATTTTTAGGAAATTATTTCAGAGAATCTCTGTTTAACCAATATTAAAATAACAAGATTTTCTGAAGTTAGCGATAGATAACAAATTAAAAATATACTTCTTATGGTTATAGTTATAAGTCACAATGAAAATCGACCACAATGATTAAACTAATACAAAATTATCAAAAACGATTAATTAAAGACAAAGCACAATTTTAAATTAGAGCAATTTAAAGTTTGTTTTTAGATTTTTCTAGTAGCAAACAAAAATTTTTTTATATATAAGTTGTCTGAACTGTTAAAAATAGTCCCCCTGAACGTATACCATTATTAAGTCCAACCAAAAAATAAAAAACAAAATCCAGAGGGGGAAGCAAATCCTGTCAGCGGTCTACCTATGCATTTCCGCTAACCTTTCTTCTTGAAAATGCTCCAGTTAATATTTTAAATATTTTTTGAACTACCAAGCAGGTTATTTTAACTGGTAACCTCACTTTCAATTGCATTATTCAGCGTATTTATTATTTTTATCTCTGTTGTAAACAGCTCCGTAGTTCTAGTGTTAAACATCGAGCGTCGTTGATTCAATGGATAAATCGATTCCTCCCATTCACGGCGTCTCAGGTTCAAATCCTATCGGTATCTCCCAATGGTTTAAGGTTTTTCCTATCAACAGTCCAATCATTAGAAGCCATTGAATGTTGCAACAATTGTGTGGTTCGAAATCACAATGACCAAAAGGTCCCCGCTTTCATTCTTCGATAAGAAACATATGGATTTCCTCGTCCGCGAATAATATGACCCATAACGATTACAGTTGTTGTTGTTACCTTGTAGAGTCTAATAAAATTCTATTGATTAGCATATAAGATTCTTTCTAAGGTTATAAACACACTACAAATACCTTTTTTAGCTCCTGTACAAGTTTACGAGCGCCGTTTTCCAGGCAATATTTTCCCAAAATAGCCGCAGACAAAAAACTCATCAACACAAATCAAGGAGAAATTATTCTGGTCGAAAATAAGCAACTTCATGGCAACACTATGGCATAATTGAATCATGACCTTTTTATTTACCTGTGCCGTAGACGCTTTTCATAAAGGTGTTCTTCATTTTATATATACATCGACGATAGTCTACACTGTTTACACGCTGATTGTCCCCCATAGAGACGGTTGCATGTGTGAACCACGATGACGGTTACATTTTAAATGTGTGGATATGATGGCTACAGGCACGCAAGCCGCAAGAGAACTGTGCTTGGTGGCCTCACAACGCCAACTCGGCTGGGTCCCGTCTTAGAGCATTTTCGGTCGTTGAGTTGTAGCGTTGCGTACTCTGTGAAAGCGCCGTGCTGTGTAAAAGTGCGTTTGCACCGTGCAAATTCGCGTTAACTTCACCCGTCCCGTCATCCTGTCTTCACTTTTTCTGGTATAGCGCGCATCTTTGAAATTTTGCGTTTAAGCTATTTTTTTTTTGTTTTTTGAAGAATTTTCGGTACACCCACAGAAAGTAAAACATACCAAACAAAATCTCGGATAATTTTAGTGGATCTGTGAAGATATAATATCTGAAGTGTAACTCGATTAATACAAAAATAATTTGTGAATTGAGTGAAAAAAAATCAAAAGGAAGTTACCGTGTGGTTGGCTCCAGAGGATTTATCTGATATCATCGCTTCTGAGCCTTGATTGGATTCGGCATCTTCGTATGTACCACACCAAAGATAATTTGCATTCCAGCGAGTCAAGGTTGCTTCTTTGCTTGCGACTCGGAACTAAAAAAAAAACACAACCCGGGAGAGTCAGCCAGGAACGTGCAAAACAAGAATTTTAACACTTTTTTTTTCTCTACAAGCCTAGCTACCTATTGGTGGCTGGCTGCTCAGGTACACTTACCTGCAAAAATGTAGTGCGAAGTGCAATAATTTGACAGCTGCGGCTGGATTCTTGTTGGACTTTGCGACGTTGCCGATACTTTGATTCTTTGGAGTTTGCGGATTAAAGATTTCTATAGTCTTCGATAAGAACATTCTTGGGGCTGTGTAGGGGCGTATTTTTTGTTTTTTTTTATTAACTAGATCAGTATTGATTTTATTGATCAGGAAATAACTTCATTGATTTTTTACACATTTTACTTGCAACTAATATCTTTTAATAAATACAAAGAATCCATTTTAATTAGGAAGTAAAAAATACAAAAAAAAACAATGCCCATATTTGCAAATCTATAGACCGTAGATTCCAATTTAGTAAGGGGCTATTTTCTAATATAGCCAATATCAAAATTTGAGTCGTTAAATAATGTTATTTTCAGTGATTTTCGATATACCCGGCAACTTTAAGTTTAATTTTAATGAATGGAATATAATTATATACCGGAGTACCAAACGATCGTGAGGTTCAGTGTATTATTGAAGCCTCCTCCATGCCCTCAATCGCGAAATTCGACAGGTGTAAATAACTTACATCCCAATCTCTAACAAATCAATGTTGCTGACGATAAAGTCTATCGGGGCGGCTCGGCGAACCTCGGAATCAAATCACAGAAGAAGGCTACCTATACGGCTAAGCTTAATACACTACAACGATTTAGAAGAATGAAGAGCATGTCACCAAATTCCTCAAAAACTGTCGTCTTTAGATTGATGAGATCTAATATCAACATAATAGATCCATATGTAAAGATTGTTGCTAAAAGATTTTGGGTGTCTAGACATTTTTTCTATTTCATCTTACTATTGTACATATGTTAATTATAGTATCGATGGGGCTCAAAATGGTTCCGATCAAGGTCAAAGATTGTAGAGCAGAGAAGTCGACAGAATGTCCGGGAAAGAATATATATTTGCACTTGGAAAAATTCAGGATGTGATGATTTATTTAACAGCAATGGTCCAAGGATGGATCCTTGTGGAACACCACACTTGAGAATGAAACGACTAGATAACCGTCCCTGCACTTTAACTCTCTGAGTTCGATCTGAAAGAAAACCATTCAAAAACATTAGTACCGATATAAAAGAGAATTTCTGAATAAGATCTCCATTTATTATACTATCGAAGGCTTTGGTGACATCGAGGAGAACAAGCAATTAGGTTCAGATGGCTCACGTCTTTCAGGGATAGAGAAGGTAAAAGATTTCCTCTACATAATAGGAAACAATTATAATGAGGATAAGTACAATAGAAGTTTCAAAAATTTTGGAGATATTAATTGAATAGAACACGATTAATACTTCAACTGTGTCAACGCATCGGAAAGAAAAGCCACATTGAGACCAATTCCATATCCGGTAGAGCGGGACAACTCGACAGGAAGGCCATAGAAGATAAAAAATCACTTAAACGATCTGGATACATGTCACAATTTTAACCTATTGGTCTCCAATTTCGTAAAAATATGGAAAGCTTTCAAATTATTTTCCACTATATTTTTCCAGTTTTTCTGCATGAATATGTATATGTATATTAAAACATAGTGATGTAGTTGAATATTTAACATGCATTCCAATATGCAATCAAATTCTGCAAAGAGCTTTGCTATACATTTGCACCTTTTTACAGCCAAGATTTGGTTAGTGAGAAACTTGCATACACCGATCTGGTCATCAAATATGCACATATCACCTTAATCGATGTATTTGCGAAATTCCCGGCTTTAGCTTTATCTTTCGTCGAAGTGTATAAATTTCCATGTTAAAATGTCTGAAGATGGCTGGGCAGGCAGTAGAAAAACCGGTTTCATACTTGTGACAACCGTCAGCGGATTGTATATAAATTTGAGGCCATACAGTCGCGTATTTATGAATCTCGATTCCAACAAAATAATAAGAAGTTAGCACTTATATATATACGATCAGTGCTGACGTCAGTACCTAGGTATTTTTTTAGGTAAATGTATGCAATTCCGTTTAAATTGCGGCGCTTTTAAATTCCAAAAATGTAGGAGATTTGGGCCTGAGTCGTATTTTAATTTAACGTGACACATTCATTTCGGTGACGAATCCAATAGGACACTATTGGTTTTATTTTGTTTTCAACAATTTTTTGAAAGTTCAATGAGTGGAAAACTGAACGACTCATGTTTCATCCACACAACAGTTCTTATTCCCGCAAAAACAAATAAAAACCTCACGTAAGCACCTTGTGCGGTTAAACATGCAATGGCAAGGTAATTGCATTGTCTTTACTGAGCTTCATAAGTTATGAAATAATGACGACTATCCTGTGAATTATTAAAATTTCAATTTGAACTTAGTCCTTGGTCTTATGGTAAAAAAAAAGACACGGAAAGTCGGATCTAATGGCGTTGTTGAAGTTCCGAGTGTCATTCGATGTATTATTTACAGAAAACTACTGTGGGATTTTATTAAATTTAACTTCAGCGAGGTACTTGCCTGAAGGTTACAGGGAATATTTTTACCATTTTTATGGTATCGATTTTCCACTTCTTCTGTGAACAACACGTACGCGGTCATTCGGTGCATCGAGCAGATTGGAACGTGTGAAGAAAATTTTTATCTAGTTTCGAAATCGATTATTGAATTTGCATCGATGGACGCTGAAATTTTTCCATAGAAAATGGAAGTACTGCTCTACTTTTGTGACTTGGTTAATTTCTGCAACAATATTGCTCAAACATAAAACCACGACGGGAACTAGTGGCTTTTTTAATGCTATTAACACTCAACAGAAACAAGTTGATAAGAGGATCATAATTCAACCATTTAATTCTGTGCTTCTAGTAGTAGACCCCCATTAAGAGCAAAGCTTGTATAAAGGGTTCATGATTTCATATTTGTGGTCGTGGAAACTGGGCAATATGCATGCATTCACTGAAGGCTTCCATTTAAGTCAAACAAATTGATATATGCTACATATTGATTGGAACGTATTTATATAAAATCATCACAAAAATCTATCCACATAATAATTTTATTGTAGTTATCACCTAAGAATTAAATTTCACTATTTACGTGAGTTAATACAGGGATCCATCCTAAGTTAGTGGGCACTTTAACTCTATGCTTCGTTATTTCCGACCGTTGAAAGACATGGTTTAATTTATTATTGTGGTTTTCTTAAAATACAAAATCCGCTTGATATAACCTCTGTATTCTAGGTCCATATTCCCCTGCGCTTATCCCTAATAATTCATACCGAAAACAGCAAATAAAACAGATATGCCAATATCAAATCAAAAATGAGGTAAAAGCTTCCTTACTTCAACTTCATAAAAAATTCCACAGAATGAAAATCGTCCGAAAAATGGCATTAAACTGAGTATAGTCGAATAGCGGCGCCTAAGGAAACAAACGACTTTAAATGAAGCTTCCAAAATATCTTTTCTGACGAGAGATGACAAGGTAAATGAAAAACGCGACTAAAAGTATGAAAAAATATTTTTTGAATTATTGCCAACATGTCCCATTATTGTTACAGCAATTTATGGAAAGGGATGCTGTCATATTTCAAATGTGAAGCCAGCACTGCTTTTATTCTTGTTATCAAAATTATTTGCATAAGTGAAATGCGCAGAGGAAGATTATGAGATATACACAATTTTTCGAGAACTTGAACAATTCCTACTTCCATCAGGAAGCGAAATTATTAAAAGAATATTCAATAGTACTTAAATTAAAGTCGCATTTCTGGGCCATGGAATAAGATTTCATTATCAGAGTATTTATGGAACGTACCTTACGATTTTTACGGGCTTGATTTCCGCTTTTATCGAACACTTGAAATTTTATGCAACACAAACTGATGAGTCAGGTTCTTAAGTACGTAATCAAATTTCATTACCTAATCGCACGTTCTAAAAAATAAGTTACTTTAATTACAATTCTATTTAAATCTTAAGCACTTGCCTTGGTATCTTAAGCTTCGTCCTGGTTCGTTAAATGCTTTTAGCCACAAATTTGTCTTTTTACGGTTCAAATCAATCATTTTAATTTTGTTTCTAGTACTTAATTCTGAAAGAGATAACTAATCTTGCAGAAAATGTTTATCACAAAATAAATCACATTACGAAATTGATCCCTTTTTGCCCTGTGTCTTTTAAACATCCAGCTTCATCTGACCACCTCATATCTCGGCCCTGTACAGCAGTATAGATTGCGTCGTGTTTATGAGTAGGCATCGTTTACTCGACTCCAAATCGTTGGCATTGTTAATTTTTCAATGTTCCTGTTCCTAGGGCTGAATAGTGTTGATCCTCCTCTTCGAGAGGATGACTATCCCTGTCTTGGCCACTGCCTAGAACATCGAGTAGTTGAGCTAGAGCTGCGCCAGTTCAACCGTGCGGGCCGTTAATAGTCGCAGGAGGCTGTCATAGGCAGCATTCCATAAATCGGGTCCCAGTATGGAGCCTTGTGACGGTCGTTTTACGGCGACGCTCCATGGTGAACCAGTTGATACTGGCCTCACTGTACAGAGTGTTGTTGACAAAGTACTTTGTATTGTCCGTATTGAGTATTGATACTGATCTGCAGGTGTTTAGCCAAAACTCCCTTTGTAGAAGTTGTAAGGAGAATCTTACTCTTATTGTGGATATTTGGACGCTGAATTTGAATGATTGTTGTTTTACAACAAACTAAACAGATTCATTATTTTGAAATTAAATCAACATCAAATTAAATTTCATCCTGCATTTTTCCAATGTCTGTGTTCCGTGTGTTTGTTTGTTGTTCTCAAATACACCGAATTATTAAAAGAGGTTGTTAATCGAGGCTTAAATTATTTTGTCGTCTGAAGACATTCCATGAAGATATTTACTTTTTTTGGCGATCTACAAAAAAGCCAATATCTGCTACCCAATTTTAAAGAATACTCAGAATCCCAAATCGACTGTGTACATAAACATATATTTGGAATAAATTTCGGTTCAGTAGCCTGCAAGTTTCTTGTTCTCTATAAATTTGGTTCAATAACACATACAAAAACCCTTTGTTAATAGTAATTTTTATATATGAACTTATATTTTTCTAAAATTATTATATCTCCTTTTACAGAGTGCTGAATTTTCTAATGCCGTGTTTATTCAAAACCCTAGCACATACTGATTTCAATGCTTTAGAATGAATTTGTAAAAGTCCGCACATGGACAAGGTCGCATAGTTACGGAACGTTTATTTCGTTAGAATAGAATCACCTGACCTTCAAAAAGTTTCATACCAAGTAAAACCTGACTTAATTGCTGCCCTGCAATTAGTAATTGTTGTTTAAATTTAATTTCCTTAAGTTTGTCTCCAATTTTCCACCTTGTCTGGAGATATCGAATTGATTAGAAATGCCTTGAGATTGCGGCTCCATTAAAATCTTGCTTGGTATCTCGTAGCACTGCAGCTAAAATTAATACCGTATCTTTTTGGGAAAGTATAGCGCCAAGCTTCCCCCACTATTATAAATTACATTAAAATTATCTTTTTAGAATACACACAGTGGCTGCTGCTTGTCAAGCAGGGACTTATTTACTGCAAAATTCATAAAAATTTTTGTTTACCAAAAACTTGTCTCGATGGGAACAATTATATAAACTTTGTACGCTATTTTTCATGTCCGTTTTGATGACGCTTTAATCTCATGATAAGCAAGATTATCTTGAATCGGTTTCTTGCTTTCTGATTTATATCAGCTCCAGGTAAATTTCTTAGAAATGAGGTGCGATGGTGTGGAAAAATTCGAAGGCTTCGGGATTGTGCTTTGTGTTTGTGGAGATGAATAGGACTACACGTTTTTGTAATGTGCTCGAACATGTAATAAGTCACGCACTAAAATTCACCGAACCCTACACTTAATTAACCACAGGTGTAAACGCGATTCAATTACATAAACATGCGGCGGTTTTGCAGCTGATATCGCTCACCGCGTTAATTAACCTCGGCTCAAATCCTGAACTGTAATACTAACCCATGATTACGTGATGCAATTTTCATTTGCATTTGTGCGAACTATGCATATTTTTGCAATGTTCCGGAGTGCATATGAATTTCTGATTATTCAACCAAAACGTTGATCTCTCTGCGCCAAATCTGAAAAGTTTACAAATATTGGAACTAAAACTATTGATGAATTTTGAAATTTACAAATATTGGAACTAAAACTATTGATTCCTCTTTCTGAGAAATTGATTTGCAAAGTTACCACTTTAGGGTGGGAACTTGTTAAAATTCTTAACATAATTCCCAACTTATTTGATGGGGAATTTTCTTTCGCCCAGTAAATTTGAGATAGCTTTCTCTAAAAGTCACACTCAGCATGTACCGATTTCAGGGAATAGTACGACACTTTGTGGTTAAGTATTGACCCTAATTACAATCGCTCAGACATTCCCTGAAATTATATTCATCGAGACAAGTCAATGACTGAAATACTTCACAGCAAGTCACCTAGAATGCCGTTGAGGTCGTAATAGATGCGAAAACGAGATATGGTTGGCCTAAACCGGAGATTTAACCTTCGCAAACTCAACTTAATTCAGGTGGAATTGATGTGGGTGCAGTTTGTATCTAGTTTCGAATGACTTACACTTATTTTTATTGTGGTAAATTTTCTCGTTTGTTTTGAAAATAGTTTGCAGCTTTCTATGCACAATTTCCTAACAGACACTTCAGACTTTGAGAAATGTTTATATAGAATCTGGTTTCTGTTGATGATTGTAAAAATATACAGACGCTATTAAATCACCAAGTGATCTTCAATTTTTTGTTGCATTTGTTTTGATAACCATCCGAAAGTTTTCGCTTAGTATTAAGACACTAGTCAATAAGAAAATACAAATTTCTCAACAATACTTTTTACATTGCGCGCAATGTCTCCGGCTATCTTGAGTGTAGAAAAAAGTATATGAATATCCCGTGGTTGTATTTCCAATTCCCCATCTGCTTTAGTCCTTTGTCAGGTTGTTTCCAGTAACAATGAGAACAAAACAACAAAATATCTTTTGTATAAATATAGTAACAAAGATTTATTAAAAACTGCCAAATTGTGATTAATTTCACATCACATTTTGGAATAAATTAAATTAATTAGCTTTCCCATATTCTTTGCTCTTGAAAACATAAATCAACAATAATTTCCACCTCGGAATCATATCTATTCAAATCGTCCCCAACAATGACAAGGTACTTTACCTTAACCAAATCTAATTACCGTTGAATCTATAAAAAGCAAGTAAATAAGTTCATAAAAAGTCAATAAACCCCCAAAGGTCAAATCACACCTGAGAAGATTGTGCATAAAAGCTCAAGTTCAAGCACCTCAAGATATCATTCAGCGTTAGTACCGCTACAAAAAAGAGCTAATGATGATTGGATCCACTGGCCAAACGAAAATATTCAATTATCACTGTGAATCCGATGTGAAACAATTGGAATGCTATGCTGTGGGAGATGGATCCAACCTCTAAGGTAACATCATGCTGCCCTGCAATGCAAGGTAAACGAACTCCATGGTATTTACTGTCAATTGACTTACGACCAGGCAATGTATATCGTATACATCGTAAATGTGGATTGGATAAAGCACTTACGGTTATATAGTGTTGCATTTTCGAGTATAAGAGAAAGAAAGTGGATGAATGGGGCACATACACGGAAGAAAAATTGATTAGCTCGTGATTGATTAGGCTCTGGATTACTGGTTTTAAGCACGAAAGTTGGAGACGTCGCTTGAGTGTATCTATATTAGTTAAGGGCGATAGATTTGTGAGCTTTATGGAAAATTTGATTCCTTGTCAAAAGATTTCGACACTTATTTTTCTGTTCTCGTCATTGTTTGCTCTGGTTTGTGCCAGAAATGGAAATTGCCTTAATCAGGATTAGTCTCATACTTGCGAACGTTGGTATGGTATGGAATTTGATATACCGAGAAAATTTTTCTGGCTTTACAACAAAAATGGGGCTTTAGCTTTTATCTGCTCATTTAGTTTTCTAAAGTTTCTTATGTTAAAAAAATTCCAACAAAAAGAACAGGGGAAGAAATGTCAGTGATCAATAGGCCTTTCTTTCGTTACTAAAGACATTTGCAGTCCAGCGTAATAATGCTGCACAATGGCACTTTTGGGTTTTCTTAAAGCAGACAGGTTTTACTTACATTCCTTTTGCTAATTCCCTATTTTAATATGTAATTGTATCTATTTACTCTTCCACTATTCTTGAAATAATATTCACAGCTAAGGCATCTCCTATAGCATTAGATATTTGGTTGTATGGAGGAAAACAGCTCTATCATAGCTTCTTCTGTAAAGCGAAAATAATTGTAAAGATAAAAGTAACAAATTTTTGATTTCCTTATCAGAATAGATATTTTGCTTGACCAAACTTATCTGAAAAGAAAGAAGCAAGTGAAAGCACTTCAGACAAATTACCCAGACTCAGGTGGAACACTTTGTGATCCAGTTCTCATTTCATAGCATTTAAAATGGCAAAACTGCCACCACTAAATGCAAAGCGGAGCTATCATACTTTCCATTTTACAATATATAGAAATTGAAATTTGCACAGCTGAAAATGTCAATGGCTTTCCATCCAGATTGATTGCTCTTTCAGACATTGTTGCGCTTGCCACATCGTTGCCTTTTTATAGTCACAAGAAGATGTCTTTAAAGCAGCACAGTTGCCACTCCTTAATTTGCCACTATGATGGCACTCCAACTATTATTCAATGAAAGAAAAGACACCAAACATGTACAGATATCACGGCATAGTGTCGTTAATATAAAACTTCCCATTAAGGCAGAATGCCATTAATGAGAGTCCTGAGATAAAGCCGGAAAGTTTTAATTAAAGGGAGAATGCACAATCAGGCGTAATTGTTATTACTCATGCGGCTTAATGCCACCTCGATACTTGTCACACGAACATTATTGGGGATTTAAGAACGTTTTTAAAGGTTATTGATGTGTTATGCATATTAGGGATGGAAAGATTCGAAAATGAGAATTTGTGAAAAATCTTAATTAAACCACAACTCAAGGAGACCATCCAATCGCCTCAAGACATTATTCTGGTATATAACTTAAGTATACCAACAAACTGCATAGTTATATTTTTCTAGAGGCCTTCATTCTCGAAGCGACCGGCTTCTCGTTATCTAGATTATCTGTGCCTTGCCTGCCCGCAAATATCTTGGAGCAAACAAGTTCGTCTTAAGGAATTCGCGCTCAGTGCTTAAGTCTTTAGTGCTTTAGTCTCCTCTATGGACTTACTTAGAAGCCAACAAAATTTACGTTTTCCCTTTCTTGTATTTTTTCTCACATGACAAATTTCTGGTTTTTCTTGGTTTTTGCTTGGAAACCAGTTAAGCGTTCATTGTATACCATAAGAAGGAATTTATGTACTTTCTGAGAAAAACTCGTTTCCAGTTCTTTTTTCTTGAAAGGTTTAAATAACTTGAGCTTGCAGTCTCAATGAGTACCGCGATATTGATATTGAAAATTTTTTGCAGTAAAAGTAATTTGCAAGAGGAGTCAATCCACGTTTTTCTTTTCTGTAAATTTTCTCTGTTTGATGCACACATTTGTGATGGAGTTTTGCATTCAGGATTTGCAAAAGATGCAGAGATGCAGGAGCATTAATTTCCATGAAAAATTGCTTTTAATAAATCATCTGTTGCATGAGGAGTGAGGAGGGTATCTACAATCAAAAGAAAATTGTACATTGAGATGCTTAGACTCTTGGACGCCCAAGGCCGCCGTCGTATTGATCTCAAGGAGATTATCAGGTTTCGAATGTTCTTTGCGTAATTAGAAGAGGTTTCTGGTTATTCAAGAACACCATGCACACTTAACTGAAGTGAAGTAATAATTTTTTGCACCGTACATGTATGTTCGAATCTGAAAGACTTGTAGTGAACAGCATGCAGTAGCCCAAAGAATACTATTTATGCAATTAAGTTTCGAACAAAAGGACATACAAGAGCAGAGCAATCTTAAAGAGTATTTTTACTCTGGTAATGAAAGTAATATCTTGATATTCTGTTTTGTGAAGCTGTAATTAAAATTTTACTTTCCATGGGACACTTTAGGTTCCTTATAAATTTGAACTTTTCGAATACTTCCAATTTTTAAAGCCTATATTTCAAGCTTTAATAGTTTAGCTTAGGGGAAATGCCACTCGAATTTTCAAAAATGTCAAGAAATAACGAACGATGTCTTAAGGTCTTAGAAATAAAGTATTAGATTTATAAGGAAAAAAAGGTTTTGAGTGCCCATTCCTTGAATTCAGACAGGGTCAAAGGGCATAAGATCTTTAGACGCTATTTTTGAAGGGGGAAGGAATAATTTTGGCGGGAGGATTTTGTATTCCATTCACTATATTCCCACAAAAAATTGTTAAAATTAAACAGACATTACCCTTTAAATGCAATGGTGTTGCCCAAAACTTTGTCTGCTTTATAATTTTAATTAATAATGCACACCTTTTATACAAATCTATTTGAAACCGAATAAAAATTAAATGGAAATTCAATTTTGGTGACATAAGAGTAAAAAACCCAAAAAGAGGAAATTGTTTTGTAGCTCATCACTTTTTATTTCTTTTTTAAATG
>QYTT01079653.1:23526-74252 GCA_006980735.1 Dasypogon diadema
GAGATGCAGGAGCATTAATTTCCATGAAAAATTGTTTTTAATAAATCATCTGTTGCATGAGGAGTCAGGAGGGTATCTACAATCAAAAGAAAATTGTACATTGAGATGCTTAGACTCTTGGACGCCCAAGGCCGCCGTCGTATTGATCTCAAGGAGATTATCAGGTTTCGAATGTTCTTTTGGTAATTAGAAGAGGTTTCTGGTTATTCAAGAACACCATGCACACTTAACTGAAGTGAAGTAATAATTTTTTGCACCGTACATGTATGTTCGAATAGAATTATCTGAAAGACTTGTAGTGAACAGCATGCAGTAGCCCAAAGAATACTATTTATGCAATTAAGTTTCTAACAAAAGGACATACAAGAGCAGAGCAATATTAAAGAGTATTTTTTTGTACAGTGGTAATAAACGTAATATCTTCATATTCTGTTTTGTGAAGCTGTAATTAAAATTTTACTTTTCATGGGACACTTTAGGTTCCTTATAAATTTGAACTTTTCGAATACTTCCAATTTTTAAAGTCTATATTTCAAGCTTTAATAATTTAGTTTAGGGGAAATGCCAATTTTCAAAAATGTCAAGAAATGGCTTGAACGATGCCTTAAGGTCTTAGAAATAAAGTGTTAGATTTATAAGGGAGAAAAGGTTTTGAGTGCCCATTCCAGGGTCAAAGGACATAAGATCTTTAGACGCTATTTTTGGAGGGGGAAGGAATAATTTTGGCGGAAGGGGGGAGGGGACTCTTCGAAAACAGAAGATGGTAGTCTGTTCCACATTTGTATTCTCCGGCTCAGTAACGACTCGCGGAATTTTACTGTTCTGCTCAATCGTATCTCAAGAACGAAGGAGTGAAAACGGCTTGATATGTGCAGGTATCACGCGCAGGGATTGATCTACAAGGAATCAGACTCATCAATTCTCTTCAAATTTTAATTGCAGCTTCCAAATTACTTCAGGAGTACACACGGATTTTACGTTTCATTGTAAACTTTTTTTTGTTATAAACAATTTTTCACGTAATTTGTTTACACATGCATCATTTTTACAGAAAACTATATTTTTTAATTCCTCGAGCTAGTCTTATAGAGAATTTTATGTTTCTGATTAAAAATTGGAGGAAAAATCTTTCCGGCCGCGGAGTACTATTTGTGAGAAGAGGCTTCCTTTGCTGAGTTCTGGCTCTACCATTTTATATAAAAAAAATGTGAGCACACTCAAAAATATCTGCAATAATGATTTTGTATTCCATTCACTATATTCCCATAAAAAATTGTTAAAAGCTGTTTTTCGGAGCGCTAGAGTGACATTACCCCTTAAATGGTTTGGCCCAAAATTTTGTCTACTTTATAATTTTAATTAATAATGCACACCTTTTATACAAATCTATTTGAAACCGAATAAAAATTAAATGGAAATTCAATTTTGGTGACATAAGAGTAAAAAACCCAAAAAGAGGAAATTGTTTTGTAGCTCATCACTTTTTATTTCTTTTTTAAATGCTTTTAGCGCTTGACCCACTTGCTATCAATTAACAAGCTGTGCGATATCACGCATAGTTTTATCGCTTGTGAACATTAATTAGTGGGTGGTGCAGTAAATGGGGTTAAGTGAAAATGAATATTAATTAAAATTGTGGCGTGCCTGTCTCAAATCTTCACGGAATTATTCAGATTTCAATATAAAATCTTAGAATTTAAATTTATCTTTATTGGCATTAACTGACAAATTTTTAACTAACTCGTAAAAAACACATGTAATTAATTTTTTATAATTTTGCGAGACTGAAGAGTTCGTTGTCTTTTCTACATTCATCCTTCAAGCAATAATTGCCTATACTTTTCTACTGATTTTTTTATACCATGTATTCAATCTTTTTGTGAGTAACTTAAATAGGCTTTAATTGAATTGCTTTCATTTATCCCTCTTAAAAATGGTCAACTTACCATGGGTTTGTATTGTACATGCATAAAGATTTCATCGATATTGTTGGATTTTCGTTGGTAGAACGTGGCTTTTTTCAAAGCGCTATTGTGTATATATCTGAAAAATATTAAGTCGTTTAAACAGCTGAGCTGAGAAGGTAAAAAGAATTCTGTGGATGGAGGTGAAGCTTGACTACATTTTCCAAATAAAATAAGAAAAAGAAATCCTAGGAGAACATTCACCTGATTCCTCCATTCGCCGCAATACCTTTTCTCAAGGTCGATGTTACACGTATGGTACAGGATGGATCATATTAATTTTGCTTATTTTAAAAGTGTGTTAAAAAACACTACTCATTGGAGACATAAAGGTGTTTAATTTAAAAAAAATTATATCATCATGTCGCTGGAACTTTTGAAACCTAGACACCAATTTTTGAGGTATAGCTACCACTTCCTCCTGGGTATTTTTTTTAATTGACTTATTATTATCGACTAATTTTGCAAAAAACGCGACTTTTTAAACAACCCCACAGAAAAAAAAATTGAAGTGGATTTAGATCTGGACCTGGACACCTAGGTGCCATGATATACCAGCTTTTCTGTGAAGATTACTCCTGCGACATTTCCCTCCAAATATCACTTGTCGCATTCATTCCTTTTATTCTTGCTTTCCTTCTATGCGTTTGTTGCTTTCGTTTATAGAGCAAGATTTTGATGAATATAATATTTTATTGAAATATTTTGTTGTTATATTGTTTCAATATTTTATTAATCTTTTATTATACAGTGGAATAAGACCGTAGGCACATTAAAAAAAATAAAATTGAAAGTTTTTTGTGGAACAGAGTTTCCATGAACTGCATATGAAACAAGAAAAATGGTTAATTAATTCAGATAAATGAAGTCACTATGAAACAATGACTCACTAGTGACGGTAGATGATGACTTCAATATGACATGCTGATGTGCACATAAATAAGAAGAATTTTACTCATTTTACTTTCCACTTTTTTTTAGTTTTGCATAAACTCAGAGCAGTTAATAATGCATAATGAGGATGCAGATAGGAGAAATTGTAGGGAATTGGAAATTGCTATGATAATTATTTAAACTTAACAAGTGTTGGTAGTGTGAATTCTATGCTAAGAGGGATAGTAGCTTTAGCACTTAGTAAAAATATAGATTAGGATTTTTTAAACATATAAACAGTAACGCCACATCTCAGTGGGTATGGCAGATGGACCCTGCATTGCTATGCAATTTCTTTCTTAGAATGAGTGCAGGAATCACCCCTTAAAGGATTCTCAAACCGGGACATAGATAGATACATAGTTTTCAATAGGAGCATTCAAATTTTAATTTTTTACTATCATTCAGTACGAAAACAAATTTACCTTGCCATCGATAAAGAAAATTTGAGAATCTTTTGTAGAAGTTAAAACCATTTCGTGTCTATTTATTCTCTTGTTCAGGCCCATTTCTAAATTGAATGAATTTCAGATTTATCTCCTTCATTCTGTTTCTTTTAAAAATTTACGTGAAGTTTCAGTTCCGGTAGCCACCATAACACCTACAAAAGCAAGAAAAAAGATATTCCAAGGAAAATTCTCAGCAATTGAAAAGGTTTATGTTGCTCGTCTGGTAGAAAGAAAGTGGCAATTGTTTCGAGGTAGCAAGTGTTCAGATTCCCTGACTTCTCAGATTCCCTATTAAACATGCATCGTTCCAGAGAGAAAGTGATAATGAATGTAAACAGATAATAATAAACTACAAATGTCAGGTGTGTAAATTACCGCGACAAATTTTCATGTTTGCCTACGCTCATTACTAGCCTGCCCGGGTCATTATTTGGGACTTGTTTCTTCTTTCAGTGTTTCTTAAAGACGGTCGGAATTTATTTGCGTATGTTCGCCACAGCGGGTGGTTTCAACTTTTAGACATTACAACTCTACAGCGATGACATAACTATTCAAAAATACACCAAGCCTAAGCAACTTGTTTTAAAGGCGAATTTCTTGTTTTCGCATTTTATAACGCATATTAAAATTTGAATATTTCGGTGTGGGGAATTTGATTCCAGAGCTGTTATTTTGTGGTGCCCTTTGTTTGTGTAATTTGTTAGTTCTGTTTAACTATAGATTTCATAGCATTAACTCATATATAATATAAACACAAGTGTAACCAGATGTAATCCCAAAACCATGAACTGAACACTCACAGCAACGCAGGTAATTAATTTTAAAATTCCGGAAGTTTGTGTACAACTCAAAACTCCCTGTAAATCTCATTTAGAAAGAAGCAAGGCTCAGGTTCTCACAGGACTCAACAGTAAATGGCTGCAGGAAGTGCACTTCCCCTTTTGAGTTTCATTAGCGATAAATCGAATTACATGAACAGCACTTAAACAAATTTAGTCTGCAAAAATGTGTAGCTTTGAAAAGAAACTCACACTCAAATGGATAAATTTGCGAATAACTTTAGTTTCATTATCTTTCCTGCAAGATATCAAAATGAAAAAATATCTTACCATATCCTGGGAATATGGAAGGTACTGTAAAAACGCAATGTGCATCTGCTCTACGCTGGAAATGTTTTTTTTTTTGTTTGTTTTGTATCCCCAAGTGCTGCTGTCATGCATTTCTCGTTTATTGTAGAGGTGTAGAGGACGAGCAGTAAAAATTTCTAATTTAAGAGTGTGTGGAGATGGCATCGTCCAAGTCTAAAGCAACTACTTCCAGCTCATAAAACATCTGCTTCTTGCCGGTATTGGTATTGCTTTGCCTTGCCGGTGCCAGGCTGAAAACCCTGGGCAGACAGACAGGAAGCATGTTTGCATTCGATTCCTTCAGGCTTTGTATAAAAGAAGAAACGAAGTGCACGAAACGAAAGGAATCGATCTGGGTTGGATTAATATTCAAATGTTTTACGTTCATTTCATTTTGGATGAGAAATGGCCTTTAAGGGAATCGTTTTAAGAGGAACTCGTAACTGTAGTGGGTATAGTGTATTCCAAGTATTGGAGAGGATGTGCACTTTAGTCTAGAAGTATGTTCTAATGCTCAAAACGAGAATAATATTGCCGTTTTGTATACTTTATCATAGTTTTTCTATATTATTTTAGGTCCTGAGATTTCAATATCTTTAATGCATTTTATTTTATATCGCTTGTAGGTAGCTAAATGCCTGCATTAAGACAAGAAATGGGTAGCAAAGGATGTCAAATAGTACAAAATCTAATGAAATTTATTTCCAACTCAATCTGGAGTGGATTTCAAGGGAAAAGCTGACAAAAGCGAAATTACAGACTATTATCCCTACCTGGTCTCGAGCCAAGCACACAATCCTACTTGTAATTGTAACAATTATTCCGAAGCCTTTGGATAAAATTTAAAATGGGTCGATAAACACTTGTTGGAGTTAGTCTACATAAACTCATTGAAGATTGCAAGAGTGCGCCAATTAAGGCTAATTAAAAACCAGATCCATAGCCTACGTAAGCCACTATGAAGATTGGAAGTACATATACTATAAACTCCAAGAATATAATTACTTCTAGAAAGAAATGTTTAGTAATATCGAAAATCCTTGCATTTGGGGCAATTGGTTGTTTGTTGGAGTTTAGTCTTAGAAAACATACGATGATCTATGAGTACGAGTGCAAACAGGTGCAACCCTGTTATCACCACCTGAGTTGAAATCCTTCATCAAATTATCGCACTTTTCCATCTCTTCTGCACTAAGTTCAGAACGAAGTCGATTACTTAGAAAACGACAGGGCTTAACGATTGGTCCAACGATTACGATGAAATAGAACTTTAGCTTTTTACAATCCTTAATATTTCTTGGGGTTCTGGGTTCCCCAAACACGGTTCTAAGGTTAATAAACTGTTTGAAGTTTTCGGTGTGCCGCCGGGTGAATGTGCCCGGAATTGCTTAAAACAAGCAAAAAATGGTATCCAGAGAACCGTAGTGGAAATTTCTTTTTTGTCCTGGGATGAAAGTTCTTTTTATTCATTACCGAATAGAAAACTCTTGAGAATTTTTCACAAAGTAATTATTTGTTAAAAAAGAAGACTTAACTAGAAATATTGTTGGTTTTTATACTAACAAATTGAGTGTTAATAATGGTCTATCATTCCTAAAATTAATTTTGCTTCACCATAAACAGGTTTTCACTTTTTGCGCCTTTCTAATTTCGCAAAAGTCAAATTTATCTAAAATTCCCCTGCCTGGCAGGTTGTGTACTCAATACTGTGCTTATTTTCCATCATGTGTTTACCTGTGTGATTTATTACATCCTGCATATTCTCTTAATCTAGTTTTTTATTTATTTATTTTTGTTTTCCCTATATATATACTGTATCATAGTCAATTTTTCTATATGTCGCACTTTTAGTTAAATTTTAAAACAAAGTCCTAATGAAAATTGTTTCTGTGGAGTTATGGTCGATATTTCCTCTTATTAGAAATTTTTTTTTGTAGTTAAAAATATCAAAAACGCTCTTCACTTGACAGGCGTAATAAAATAAATTCATGTGCATAAAAAAGGAAATCTAGAAAATCTGATAGCTCATATTGAATATCTTGTTTGGACATTTTAACACTGACTTGCTAAATGCTAGATTTCTATATCTATTGTCAATTCTCTCCCGACACCTTTCACCAAGAATTCTTCCACTTTACTGGATCTGTTTATAGCTGAGAATCTTGAACTTGTGCTGCTTGTCGATCAAACTGCAATGCTCATGTTTTCCAGACACTATTCGATCTTCCCTACTTATGAGTTAGGATCATCGGATCACATGGAAGATATGTTCTGTTGTAGTGATTTCAAATGCATTAATTATGTGAGATCTACTCCTGGAAGCCTGTCTGTTGTGATTGCTATAGAATGTAATGTTAATCGTGAAATTAGAAACGCGAAAATATGTTACTACTCAACTAAATACAATATGAGATGCTTCCTACTAAACAAATGTGGCACAGTCTAAAGGACATTGGAGCAGGCAAGACGAAGACTTCTGTAATAATAGAAAATATTGACGACTTAAGTGAGAACCGGCAGAATCTTCTCTATGTCCCTGAAATAACACAATTTTTCAAAGCATTTACTAGGGATGATACTTTTAATTAATAAACTTATCTCTAATTTTAATTTCTTGCATACATCCTGTAAGTTCATCGCATCATATCTCACGGATCGCTAGCAACAGGTTTGCTGTGGTGGAAAGTCTTCAAACTTTCGGCGCGTTCACTTTGGTAACAGAATAGAGACTAAATCAGAAGTCTCATCAGGAATGAGAAATTGTTCTATGAAAATAAAATTTTCCTCCGCCCAAGAACGACAAAGTAAATCTAAAGTGTATGGGCAAAATTCCAGATTTCTGGATAGTTAGAACAGAATTCAGTAGATTTATTCCTCAAATCTGATATTTATGCTCTTTACAATTATCAAAATATTTTGCTACAACTGTCTGACATTGAAAGCGAAAATAACATCGTAAACGCAAAAAATTTACTCCTAGACTAACTAAAAAAAGTACCCAGAGGGTGATCCAGTGACAATTAACATCTGGCTGTTAGCCAGAACAACATTGGTAATTGGATTTTAATAAAATTAGCAAAGTCATAACTGACCCACAAGTCAGAACTAGAGCGTGGATTGTCAATTAGATTTCCATTATTCCTGTTTAGACTGGAATTTTTCGCTTCAAAAATAAACCCTGATGCTGAACGCGCGATCCAATTATCCAAAGAAAACTTGACTGGCTGCACACGTTAGTAACTCAATGCTGGAATGTGTGGCTTGAAAGAATCCAAATCGCCAAGTTAATGACCCCAACATTAATGCAACCAAAAAGCGTCCAGGAGAAGGTGGTTTTTCTGAAACAATTCTAGGTGTGTTCTTAGCCATCATGTCCATTATCGGCGGTACGATAATCGTTAAGTATGCACGATAAATCGAAACCTTTCAATGAAAGATGATTCATAAATCATGTGGGGTGCTTAGTCAGTTTTTGCTTTGCTGATGTAATTTGGTGTCCGCGATAATTTCAATGTACATTCCGTCTTTATTGGGAGGTATTCAGTAGGTAAAAGTTTTTAGTGGGGAAATCCCTGAAATGTTATCACACAACGCACTTCATTACTTTTTTATCATGGGAATTTTCTATGCAGAAGGTATGTGCACCCGACAACCTTAGCAATTTAAATTTTGACCGACAATCACCGACCTAATTGTTATATGGAACCCCTGCAAATGAGAGTCTGGGTTAAGGCAGAAACGTCTTACGGATACAGGGAAAGAAAGGGCGAAACAGCATCAAACCGAGTACCTTCCTTATGTGATAAGTGAATTTCGATTCAGTTCCGTGTGAATTTTTTTCTCATCGGTGCATATTGTATATTTTGATAACTGTAAGAGGTCTTTACGGGCAGAGGCTGTAGCAATACCAACCCCTCTTCTAACACTGAATATTTTCACAAAGGTCAGAATGAAGGAAGGAAAAATATCCCAGGATGACTGCTTCAGTTTTTAAAGTCACAATTCTTTTCCGAGGGTTACTGGATGTATAAAATGCATACCGACCCAATGAAATTATGAAAAGGACTTGGAGGGTCGTAAAAAGTCTGAGGATCTACATGAATCAAGAAGATTCTACGGAATGAGAAAAATATTTGGGTTTTAGGAGAGATTTTTGCAGCGAGTATTCCCAGAAAAGGAAAACTCATTTCAGGGGGATATGAAATTTTACTGACAGAATCTGTGTGAGAAGCAAAGCTATGCCTGCCCTAATCCGGTATTTAGTTTGTGTCCATCCTTGATGGGAATTCTAGTAGTTTTTCGTTTTAGGAACAGGACAAATGAAGCCCAACGATTACTAAATGATGAACAGCCCAAAAGAAACTCTAGAAAAGTTTCCTAGTAATCAACTTTACTATAAAAATTCATGTAAATTAAGTAATGTAAGTGCCACTGGCACATTTTGAGCGAAGTTCAATAGAATACAAGCCTGTAGGATTTCAATTTATTAGGAAATCATCGACAGGTATTGACGTCAACCTTGTAATTAACGCTCCCTTAATGATTGACCACGAAAAGAAGCAGCCTTGACTAGGTCTACAACAACCTGAAAATATTCATCTGAAATCCTTGCATTTTTCTTCTTATTTCAGAAATTACAAAACGTGGCAATAACCGTAAATTTCTAAAGCAATTAACACCAATTAAATCGTGATTAATACTCCCAGTTACTCGCTGAACGCCGCACATTTAAATGAAGTTTCGATATTTTTTCGATTCCCTTGTTACTTAATTGAATTCCGTTTTTAATTACCGCGCTTAAATCGTATTATTAGTGAACTTTGATAATTAGGTTCCTAACCTGGCGTTCAGCTTTTCAAATGGATTAGTTTATTCAACTTTATGAATTTTGTTCGCAAAAGGAAGAAATATTCAACGACAAAGGGGGACAGTGACGGCAGACGGTGATTTCCCTCTTAGTATTACCTGACGGATTTATAGGATTCTATTAGGCATTTCGTTATGGGTAATTCGTCATCTCATACACATGAACCTCTCGAAAGAGGGTTCAGAGGAACTTTTGGAGATGTGAAAAGTTCGGTGGGTATATTTCCTTTCAACTAATAAATAATAAGCAATAGAACTGTTGAAGATATTCTACAAATGTATAGAAACCGAAAGGATCTAATAAGTATTTTTTGTTTTTTCATATATTTTCAGAAATCGGCATCATTCCGCTTTAGTAAACGATCACCAAAGAAGATGGATCGTTTACGGCGATCCTTTCGCGACTCATTTCGAAGAAGAAAGGATCGTGTCCCAGAATCTTCCAAACCCCATCAGTGGCAGGCTGATGAGCAAGCTGTGCGATCAGCGACATGTTCCTTTGCAGTTAAGTACTTAGGATGTGTTGAAGTATTTGAATCTCGAGGAATGCAGGTCTGTGAAGAAGCACTAAAAGTGTTACGAGTAAGTAAAAATTCATTATATTTTTGTGATTTTTTTTTATATTCATTTCCTTTCATTTTTATTTCTAGGTCAGATTCTAAAATTATGTATAAATTAATTTTTCACTAAAATAACTCCCCAAATTGTGCACAAATTTAAAACTTCTACGTAAACCTTACAAACTTTTCCGACCGCAATTCAAATCTACACAGCTTTCACATAAAACTACCTCAGATAATTGTACCACCTCAAATGAATACAACTCGACGTATTTTAGTTAAATCCGCCCATTATTACTTAACGATGCTACAAGCAATGCTCGTGATTCCTCTTCATATGCTAGCTTAGCAAATTGCGATTGTGGTGATTATGTGGGCACTGCAACAAGCTGATTGCACATATTTAAAGGCATTCTAATTTGCAATTGATGGGTTGTTATCATGACGAGCATTGTTTACCATACTCAAGGTGGATGTAAAAAGAAACTGGCAATTAAAAGCTGTTGTTAGTCGGCGCTGTGAGTTAATGAAGAAAGTGAAATAATTAGAAGAGTTGGGATCAACTTCAAAAGCAAGACAAAAAATGCTTGGATTAGTGAAGATAATTTTTATGCTTTTGGTTCCCATTGTAGATCCCAGGCATCGTTTATTATTGGCATCGAGATTTCCCCTATTAAAGCCCACTTTTATTTCTTTTATATCAGTTTACTTTTGCCAAAATTCCAGGACTCAACGCCATTGCCAGTTCTGTTATCTTTTAAGTTTAGGGATATGGATTGCAATAATTATATGAATTTATTCTAATCAAGAATTTTCTTGTCAACGATCGTTAACACTTTAATTTTATTTTTAGAATTCAAGACGGCGGCCAATTCGTGGATTACTTCATGTAAGTGGTGATGGCTTACGCGTAGTTGATGATGAAACAAAAGGTCTAATCGTCGATCAGACAATTGAAAAGGTGAGTTTCTGTGCACCAGATAGAAATCACGAAAGAGGTTTCAGTTATATATGTCGGGATGGCACTACACGTCGATGGATGTGTCATGGTTTTCTAGCAATAAAAGATTCGGGTGAACGCCTTTCTCACGCAGTTGGCTGTGCTTTTGCTGTTTGCCTTGAACGCAAACAGCGACGTGATAAAGAGTGTGGCGTTACGATGACCTTCGATATGAAAAATTCTACATTCACTCGAACTGGATCATTTAGACAGCAAACGATAACAGAACGTTTGGCAAACAATGAACGCGGTGTTGATGTAGTTCAAACTCCATCGGCTGCTGTACCACCTCAACCAAAACCGTACAATCCTTTCGCCATTGAAAGACCACATGCTACACCTTCCATGCTAGAGCGGCAAGGATCGTTTCGAGCATTTAGTACTATTGGCAGCCAGTCACCATTCAAACGGCAAATGTCTTTGCGAATAAATGATCTTCCGTCCAATGCAGAACGACAAAAGGCATTCCTCGATGCTGGCGGTGGGACTCTTACTACGCCACAAAGAAGCGTTTCACCAATTCTCGAGTCATCACCACAAAAACATGTAGATACAGTTAGCCAATTGTGTCAGGAACTTAGTCAAGGTCTGTCGTTACTCACACAGAATGATGTTGACGACATGAATTTCAACAACGCAATGAGTATTAATCAAAATATTGCGGATAAGACTCCATCACCCTTATCAGCTAATGGTATCGTTACAACTCCAGCATCAATTCTACAAAGCAGCATTGTACCAATGTCAGAAACTGAAAAGGTGACTACTCCTCCCACAGCACAGGTTTCGCCTAGAATTCGAGGAAATCCTATCGGAACAACTGTGCCACTTCCACTTTCATCACCTGTTTCAGCAACAGCAGTGACGACATTACCCACTTCACCACCACAGAATGTAGTTCCTGTTGAAACAGCAGCTCCTCTACCCAATCCAGATCAATGGCTCGGCCAAGTTGTTAAAAGCACTTCTCCAGCACCAAGGCGCGCTCCACCCCTAGGCACTCATGGTCGAGCCAAATCTCTAAGTTCGGCAGTTCCTTCAGATCCGTTCGATGCCGAATGGGTTAGCGGTGTAACAAAGCCCACCGCCGCAGAAATGCACAGTACGAATCCATTCATATCACCACCAAAGCCGCCGGTTCAATCCTTTCAAGTCCAACTGTAATTCTCCAGCAGCTTAAAGTAGTTAAATTATTAACATTTGATTATTATATAATTTTATATATATATACATATATATTTCTTGTTGATTTGTACAAATGTATTATATTGCCACAACCATATCCGATACTTAATTAGCTGACTGTAAGATATTTCGTTAGCGCTTAGCGGTAAGGTGACGCCGTCATGTATTTCCTTATGTTAAGTGTTCGACGAATTCCAGTATGCTTGTAAAAATGTATGATATGATAATTTGCATAGGTTACAGGTGCGAAGGCTCTTGTTGAGTTGTTTTTATCCAGACGGGCGGTGAAATTTCACCTATTATGTTCTGAATGTTCGCGTATTAAATACGTTAGCTAGCAATACGTACGATAAATAGGATATTATATAGAATTTTCTATTGGGGAGGGCACTCCACTCTAACGGTGCGTTCTTTGAATTTGTTGACTGTTTTGCATTCTTATTTGCAAACAAATTGTTTTTCATTTCTATTTCATTTGTCCCAACAGTTTTAAAGAAGATTATGGAAAAATGTATTTGATCAGGGTAGATTCTGTCTATTTTAGGGTGGTGCACCCAATACAAAGTGTTAAATGTAAATCTGCCGAAAAAGAAAATGAAGTTAGGGTTTCATTCTATCTTTTTGCTTGTTTAATAAGTATTAAGATCTATTATATGTAGGTCATAGTTGCAAAGAAGGGACCAGCTGCCGATGGAAATCGAACCTGCGTGTCCTTTTCGTCACTGACGCTCTGATTGCTCTAAAACTGAAGTTCTAGCTGAGACAGCCAGTGGCTTATGTAGACACTGAGATAAAAATATGGAGAGAGCTTTGTCACTTCAGGAATGGCACCAAGAGCAGTTTAGCTTCGCAAATTTGTAACTACTATTCACCTCAGTGCAGTTTGTACTCGTTACAATCATTAAGTGATTCGAAGCTCACTATAAACATGATTTTGTAATATTATATTGAAATGTCTTCCCCCTCAATACAGATACCATTAAATACGTAATTTGAAGGCCTATCATCTGTTCTTAGTTTAAAATTGCAAAAAAAATTTTTGCAAGTAGACCCCCTAATTTAAAGAACCGTCGAATAATAATAGCATGTCATAATTGAAATTGTCATTTTAACGATAGAGCATTCTTGTTTAACTCCAAAAATTATTTATTACATTGTTTTTTATTTTCATTGACAACAGCGGGTTTCGCCTTGTATTGGTATCTTCAGGTTCTCACTAGGAACTAGTTAAAAATGTTCCAACAAGTGCCCTCAAAAAATCTTGAAATTGTCGATTATTTGTAGAATGTCTATAATATTCTTCATGGGGGGTGAGAAGTACGGTTAAAGATCTATGGAACACCTGCTATTTAGCCACCGTGGCTTAAACTTTAAATCGAATTTTTCCTCGTGTTATATGGAATTCGTGTTTATAATGAAATAAGTGCTATTGCATTATTCACTGGGAGTGAGCCTTCAGTATCCAAAGGTGACATTTGCAAGAGAACTCCACAAATCAAGAAAAGAAAAAGATCTAGGGAAGGTGAAAAAACGAAAATTAAAAGAGATTTTAGAGATTTTGTTAATAAATATAAAAAATTTACACTTTTAAATTGGGGTTAACCCGAATTTACGGGAAGCTTGCAGCAATAGCAGAACTGACTGTGTTTGTGCATCATCGTTCCTGATTTTAGATTTTCTCATAATTACCTGCTGCTCGACAATTACATTTTTAAATTGTTTAGGACTTTTGAAAAATCGTCCAAGATAACTTTTTTGAGATTGGAACAAACGTATACTAGTCACTTCGGACTTATTAATTGATTTTCAGAGAGAACATAATCAATTTTGATACTCTTTGTCGACTGATCCTTGATAAGTTTACAGAACTCTAAGTGGAGGGGGGGAGGGGGAACATATCAAGTGTGAAAACGGTGCTCAGCAAAAGCACTCTGCAAAATTCAAAGATTGGTTTGTCGAAATCAGCCCTACAATAGTGTAAACAAATATTTTTTTAAGTCTAACCACGCCTGTTTTCAATTTATTTAACGTCATACAAAAAAAAACAAAAACGTAAGAAGAGCAGTCAACAGCACCCTCTTCAATACAAGTGGTGAAAATACAAACACGTTTTATCTAGTGAATGATGGCTTATTTATGAATTTATATTTATTGATAAATTTATATACCTACATATATATTATATATAAATCTATGTACCACTGTTGATAATTCCATGCAAACCGTGTTTAGCTGAAAACGTATTTTTAAGAAAGTGATGTACTTTAACTGAGATATTTTAGGTCAAAGTGAAATTTAGCGAATCCTTAAGAGTTTTTAAGAGCACAAAACGTTATTCAATTTACAATGAATTACTGCACAACAAAAGACTTGAAATTAAAATAAATTAAAAAAAAAGAGAGAAACGTATTCACGTATTTCCTTAAGTGTTTAAAAAAAAAAAACAAAAAGCTACAGAGAAAATTCAAATGAAATTGGTAAAAATAAAAAGCTTAAAGAAAAAAAAACAAAAACAATTGCGGAACTATTTCGTTGTATTTTTAATTAATTTTACTACTTTTCGAATTACGTTTTATTGTACAGTACTTAAAAGTGTAACAAAGTTGTAAATTATTTATTAGAAACGTATTCCAAGGCGAGAAAGTTTCGATGTTCCCAAATATTCGCTGTTGACGTATGTTTGAAATAGTTTTGGGCTGGTGTAAATTTTATAAATATAATTCTTTTCTCTTTTTTGTTAGATTTGTTTCTATTTTTTTTTCCATATCTATTTCAGGCATCTGCATTTCTTGTGTACTTAATTATTGACTATTTTTATATATTACGGATAAATGTATACTTATATAGTTTTTAAATACAAATTAATATAAAAAAAAACAGTCGATTTGTTGTTGAAGCATTTCCCTAAAAACCTTTTGCTCATTAAACCGTTCATAGATACAATTTGCTTTTATCTCAACCGTTTATAATTTCTTAAAAAAAAAAATTGCAGTAATTTATTTCACGACGTTTCCTTTTCTAGATCCTTACGAGTTACTTTGCAATTTATTAGCCATTGTTTTTTCCTGCTCTTTTGGCGTCTTTAATTTCATTTTTCACCATTTTTCTTTCAATTTTTAATGGAATAGAAAGAATTTTGTACAATTCATGAATTAAGGTTTTTGTTTTTAATGACTAGGGGCTGGGTTCTATAGCGGTTATTCCTTATTTACCTTAATACTCATTTTTTCACATTCCTATTTCCCCTAACAAAGTGGGCGGATGCTGATATAAAAGCTATAAAACCTACGAAAAGAATAGAATTAAAAATAGCGCAATTAGAAAGTCTTAGACGACAAAAGTAATTTAATTTCCACTATAGTTTTCTATTTACCTTTCGATTCTCCTTAGAATTATTACTCCGATGCGAAATAGTTGGTCCAGCTCTAATAAATTTTTTCATTATGGTATTTTGCTTCAGCCTACTACAAGGACGTTTGGGCTCCTTTTTGAGGGCAAGACGAAATGTTCCAATTAATCGATTTCAAAAGAACTAACCAATGTTCAAAATTACATTGCAATTATTTATTCTATTCGACTCGTGGTGCAGGAGATGGCATATGCCCCCCTTTCTATTTCTTTCCAAGAAGAAGTGGACAAGTGGAATCATGAGAAAAGATAAATTAGTATAAAAGTGCCCCCAGTATGTTTCCTATGTAAAGGCTTGACTTGTGATTAATAAAGAAAACTGCAAATGTAAGTCAGAACTAATTATAACAACCATACTAACTTATTATCGAATATAAATATCGAATTTACTGGGTTTCCGAGTACAACCAGTGCACTTTCAAGCCAATCAGTGGTGTCTTAATGCCATAATTGCTGGATTTTATTAGACGAGACCTCAATTTTGTTAGCTCACCTTTTATAGTATTTTCGCTGCTGGAAGAAAACAGGGTGTTTATTCAAAACGATTGAAAAATAAAAACTAAATAGCAAGACTGCCAAAAAATACAAAACGTGAGACAGAATTTCCAATGACGGGACCCTGAAACCTCATCGGAGTAACTTGCATCGTTAGCAACAAGAAAAGATGACTAGTTTTTCAGTTAATTCGTGCAGATTGCTATTGAGATAGGGCATTGTGGTATTATGGTCAAAAAGAAATAATTTCCACTACAAAATGAGGAATCTTATATTTTACCTCATACAACAGAACCTTGAGATTTGTGTTGCATCAACGTCCACCAATGTGTCCACATTTTCACGAACTTTTTGCCTGTAAAGCACGAAATATAAAAACTAAAAAACAATCAGGGAGACATGCATAAAAGGCAAACTCGTGCTCCTTAAATTTTACTTCCAGCCAGCTGCAGGTTGCAAGAAACGCCAACAAGAAGTTCTCCTATTTCGTTGTGTTCTGGAAAGCTGAATGAATAGAAATCGAGAATAAAACCAGTTTCTTGCATGCTGCAAAAACCTCTACGTATTTAAAGTTTTAAAATATCGTTTTTTGTATGAGTCATGTTTCCATATCCGGTAAAAATTACACCTTCATGAATGCCATCTACCTTTGCGATTAGTTCTTACAATATCCGTATATTTCATAATGGCGCTGATATATCAGAATAGGAAATTTGTGTGCGTGAAGAAATGTTACAATTGTAAGGTTAAAAAAGAGGGCCCTGTAAATGACAGGTTTAGATGGGTGAATAAATGACAGGTTTAGATGGGTAAGTAAATGACAGGTTTGTTACAATTGTAAGGTTTGCTATTTAACTGTAAACGACTGTCATGTTTGCGTAGTGATTTTTGTGCGGAGAATTTATCGTTTTTAAAGTTTATTATGTTGTAAAATACTGTGCGATGCACAGAAATTGGAAGAAGCAGTTGTATATATTAAGTTTATCTGCGAAGTTATTGAAATACTGCAAGAAGTGCGAGGAAAATTATCTTACAGGTGAGCGCTTCTACCGTAACTTGCAAGGGGCAAAGTTGTAACAAAAGAAGAATGCTCCGTTAGGGCAATTCTTGTGTTGCATTTAAATTTAAGCTTTAGAATACAGAATAGAATAAGTTTTACATACAATTTAGCTTAAAAAATCTTGATTTAAATGGGGAAGAGGAGCGGATATTGTTCCAGACGCCATTTCCACTAGCTCAAGTTTGATACAGTCAGTCACAAAAGTCACTAGACTTGGGTAATCGTGGGAGTTTCTTTATTACAGCTCTTTATAATTATTATGGTAAAAAATCGTTTACTTATAAATATAAACACATATGTTCTAGATATTTTTAACAAGAAACAAATATTATAAGAGAATTCTCCCTTTTAACACGAACATGGACCAAAGTCGAGTTCTTAATATTTAGAGCCAGGGAAGCGTATCTGTAAAAGTATTTCCAATGTTTCTTCTCGACTGGTAGGTCGATTGCATTAGAGAAGTTCTTGGAGAGCACCTTTTGAAGTCTTGCCGTAGTTCAAAATTAACTGCTTCTTTTCTAGATTGTTTACAAAGTCTTCTAAGTTTAGTTCCCTTTTCCACCAAGGTGCATCTTTTCTGACCTCTCTTGCACTTAACAGGACAGCCTTGCTCACTCTGGCAGGTTAAGGCGTAGTTGTAGTCACGAATTGACTTTCTTGTCATACTTTGGTTGCTGGGAAAGTAGCCAGTGAGGATTTTGGAGTGGAAGTGGAGGAGTGTTGCTCCTTTAAATTTCAAATACAAAACTATTGTTTTTTTAATTTCCTCTTTATTCAATGAATTATAAAAAGAAAAATTAAACATAAAATTCGAGTGGTTCATCTGGAAACGTTTTGTTATACAACTTTGCCTTAAACAAGCAAGCCAACTGAATACAGTGGAAAACCGTAAAAAATATACAACAAAAATAAAAATAAAAAAATAATTTAAATTTATTTTGTATAAGTTACTAAACTACGAATGGCATAAAGCACGCTTGGTTTCAAACTGCAGGGCACCTTGCAGTATTTGTTTTGTCTTTCTCCCTCTCTCACCCTTTCTTTCTTTCTTTCTTTCTAATAACAACAATATCAATTACCTAAGCCTAAAACAAGAAGAGAACTAGATAGACACTGAACTATGAATCTGTATTACAGTGGACCGTCCAAAGCGTGAATTACTCCATTTGTAGCCGGAATGTTTGATGTGACCATTTGAGATTCGTTCACTTTGATTTTTCCTGCACTTGTCTTCTGTAGGGTGATCGTCTTACCATCCAGGAGAGAGTCCTTAACTTGATAGAATCTCATGCCAGCTGAAAATAGTGTTCCTGGGACTATGTGACGCATTGCAAACGCTTTTGCTGTGTCCTTGTCAGAAGTGAGTTTTTGCAGTTCTTCAGGTTCTGTATCGGCGAATGCTGTATCAGTTGGGGCAAATACTGTGAAAGTCTTAGTGCCTGGTGGAGAGAAAGAAGAAGTGTATTGTTAGTATTCAAAAATATTCTAAAATCAATAGAATAAAAGTAACATTCGGGGAAAGGAAATGCCCTGCTTCATTCGTAGACTATTGAAAATAAAAAAATCCTTTGTTCCCGCTTTCTAATTGTCTTAAGAATTCTCATCTTTTACTTTACCTTCTTTTATCTCACTTCCCACTACATCATATGCCGAATCGTCTAAAATAAAACAATGCAAAGTCAAAATAAAATGAAGAATAAGAAGAAAAGTAAAGCAGATTTAAAGCGCAAAATGAGGTGCGTTTGCTAATTTCACGGCACACATATGCATGTTGTCCGAAAAGAAAGTGCTATCGCGAAAAATCAATGCACTACAAAAGCAATTAATTGAATTACGAGAACTTTAGCAAAAAAATGTCCACTGCAGCATTTGAGTTGTATTTTTTCTAAGACTTAACTCGTTTCCATTGGACATGTCCCAAAATTTATTGTTTGGTAGTTAACCACCCGTCATAAAGACTTTCCTGATGCATTTTCAAGTTAGATCGAAATTGGTGAAACGTGTTCTACAACGCACGGAGCTCGGCACCACCATTTCAACAAAACTGGAAAATCATTTAATGAATTTTGGGATATATCCAATATGGTAACCAAAAAGTATTCATAATTTTCGGGTGTTCTATAATGGAGTGTTCACAATCTCTCTAACAATACAAAAGCAAAATTTCATATGATGGTCGAATGATATCCCAATCCAAAACGTTGATGGTTATAAATATTGCTTACCTTTATTTTGTAATATTTCGGATAGTTCAGACGCGTAGAGTATTTTCAGGAAATTGGTGAATCTGTTTTCTCTGTCTGATTGAAGGGTTTGTAACAAATCTCCGACCGGAAGCGGGAACATTACCCTGTCGACCCCATGTGCAATTCCTTGAGGAATCTTTATGTCCTGTTTGTCACTAACCACCATAGCGCCGTTAATTGTTGTGATCTAAAATAATCAAAATCAAACCATTCTCGCAAATTTGAGTGTAAACCAGGACAACTTACAAGAACATCGTTCCATTCTTGGTCGTGCATAGTATACTGATTCACCCGTAACTGCGTACCGGCCAATGAAACTCCAGTCATTTCATCCTGCAGAGATGATATCTCAAAAGCTCCGGGGATTACATGATGCAAAAGTAGCTACAATGGAAATTACGTGAATGTTTCAACGTGAAAAATTTCTTTAAGAATTTACTCCACTCAGAAGTCTGGGGTTTGCTTTGAATTTCTCTTCAGCTCGCTCAGGTCCACCCAATTGGATTAGAAGGTTTTTGAAAGCTTTGTCAGTAGGCGCAAAAACAGTGTAAGGACCAGTTTCGTTTAGAATACCATCTAATCCGGATTGCCGAAGATATTTGGCCATGGCAAAGAGTCCGTTCGATTTGAGAAGTTGGATCAAGTCCTCCTGGGGACTGAGTGATTTTGGTGTCGTTGCGAATAACCTTTCTGAGATGGTAGGTTCGGTGGATGAAACGTATTCGGAAACATGGGGGTGTGTAAGTGGAGGAGCCACAGTTGTTTTGTGTGTGCTCGAGGCGGCTACTAGGTTCTGCGTGCTTGCTGTTGTTGTAATTAGGGGAGTGAGGGTTGAGTAGGGAGATACTGTACTGCTTGGGAAAGTAACCCTGGGTGTGCTTGCAGTGTAGTATGGTGAGGCGGTGGTAGTATGATACGTGCTATGGTAACTAATTCTAGGTGTAGTAGTAGTCGTGGTAGTTGTTGTTGTCGTCGTCGTTTTTGTAGTTGGCAACGGTCTTCGGTGAGTAGTGGCTTGGACTGGTGGTTCCTCTCCAGGCAATTGGATTTTTGTCACAGATGGTGGAAGTTGTATGTCTCCTTGTTTTATTCGCTGCAAGATGCTGTCCACTTCTGCTCCAGTTGTTTTCGCTTCGTTCTCTCCATTCGCTTTTACACCCTGAATTTTGAATGATCCGTCTGGTTGCTCCTCCAGATAGACAAATGTTGGGACTTTTTTAGGTTGTGCTGGTTGTGGTTGCGGAGCTGGCTGTGGTTTTGCTCCGGGGGCAGGTTGCTGAACTATTTCATATCCTTCAGGTATTAGACCTCTTTTCGCCAGTTCTTCAATTGAGGGAGGTCCATCGGCAGCAATTATTTGGGCTTCACTGCCAAATTGTTGAGTGTAGAGATTAGAAATATCTGGAGGAAGATCTTTTAGACCAGAAATGGATGGCGGTACAGGAGCTGGAACGATTTCAACCTTTTCACCAGTAGAAAGAATGAGATCTTTTGGGTGATCAGGTGCTATTTGTTTGAAAATTTCAGAGTCCTTCCTATTAGCACTCTTTTTCTGAGGAAATGTCTGCTGTGGGACATAATCAGGTGAAGGCAGAGTTAGCTGGACGCGATTACTATTAGCTCCGGTTATAAGGTTTGGATCGGTGGTACGAATTACTTGAACTTTTTCGCCATTAGGAAGAACTATGTCCATAGCGTCAAAAGACTTATTTCCCAGACTTGGTTGTGGATTTTCGGCCAGAGCTAGCTTGAGTTGTTTTAGCAGTTCTTCGCGACCCAGAGCTTTTGTAGATTTTGGTCTTTCCTTCTGTCTTTTGGGTTTAATTCTTTCACTCTCCAATTGGAGCTGGCCGTAAATATCTTTCCTTTGAGCTTGAAGCAGGTGTTCGTACGGATCTTCATCTCGGTTAACCTTTCGACTTTTTGTTGTAGCTGCAGTCGTCGTGCTGGTAGTAGTCGTCGTTGTTGTGGTTGGATGTTCTTCATAATACTTTCGAAGTGCGTAATCGAACAGAGTAGATTCAGATGGTGCTAATGGCCTGCTCCTAATATTTGAACTTGCCCGATCGAAAATAGGTTGCCGAACGTTTGATCCATGTTCCTTAATTGATTGTTGCTTCTGAACGAAGTCGTCGTGTAACTGTTTCACTTTGTTTTGTTGCTTCTCGTACTGCTTCTGAACGAATGCCTCATGTTTTTGGATAAGTTTCTGTTTAGCTTCTTGTTCTGGAGTTAGTTGTGCTGCTCCATTGCTTGTTGGATATTGTTGTTGGAACTGGTTTACCACCTGGAATTGCTGGTTCTCAAATTGAGGAACTGTGACCTGTTGCGGGTTAATTTGATATTGTGGCGGCACTTGCTGTTGGAATTGGACTGCTGGAATTACTTGCGGTGGTGATTGGGATGGCAGGGCGAATTGTTGTTGATTCAGTGAGCCTGGAGTGGGTCTGCAAAGATTGATGAATCTGTTGTGGATGTTGAATCTGTTGTGGCTGTTGTGGCTGTTGAATCTGTTGTGGCTGTTGAATTTGTTGTGGCTGTTGTTGAATTGGTTGAGGTGCTGGTGCATTTTGGAATTGTTGTGGATTGCTTTGAAATTGGGGAGCTGTTGAAAATTGTGGAGCTGGTGAAAATTGTGGCTGAGTTTGAACAAATTGTTGACTTTGGGGTTGGGGTGGTTGTTGTAGGGGCGATTGCTGTTGGAAATGGTTACGCAGAGTTATGAAATTTTGTGCATGGAATTCTTGGTCCGCTGGCGTTTTAGACTGTTGTCCTGTATTGACGGGTGCAGTTTGTTGGGAAGGTATTTGCAATTGATTCTGGAGGGATCTTTGAAATTGGTTGTTGGCTGACTGTGTTTGCTGCTGCCCTTGTTGGACATAGTTTGGAATGAAATTTGTTTGAGTGTGATGTTGCAGAACAGGTGCATTGTTGGGGGCGGTTTGATAATTGCTCCTAAAATTATTTTGCGGAAATCGAATAGCATTTGGGGAATGCTGTTGAACAGGTGGCGGCCTTTGGTTAATTATATTTTGTTGTGTAGGATTAACAGGATTTTCTACATTCTGCTGTTGAATTAAATACTGTTGCTCTGGTTGTTGCGATGGGTTATGTAAATTGAATCGATGCTGATGCTGCTGGACATCATTTAAAATGTGTGTCTGTTGCGCCACAGTTAATTGGCGCCGATATGGATTCTGTTGAGTCTGCAAAAAGAAAAAGTAAAATCACATAGATTCACGTTGAATATGATGGAAAAGTAAAAAATGGAAAACATTCTCTTAAAAAGCATTTCAAGACATTCCGTCACATGGATGATCACCGTTTCATTGATCGTGCTCGCGTTAGCTTCAGATTGTAATCTTATGGCATGCAAGATAATACTCACCTGTTACCAGTAGATTCTCCTTAAGTGAATCACGTATCTGGAGCCATAGTATACGATGCTTTGAAGTTAATAAATTTTTTTACTATTGCGGGCTATTCGTGGAGGCACTTTTGCAGCAAATGAAAGTTAATAAATTTCGCAATCATACAGCTTGGCATTGTTGAGTTTTAATTAAGCTGCGAAGTTACAAGCAGTAATAAAATAGACAACAATGGCACACGAATTGTATCGCATATCGATTTACAGCGTATGTCAAGCGTTATTTCACGGTAACTTACAGACTGATGTGCAGATGATGGATGGATAGTTAAAATCAAATGACGAATGAGTTTGTCGGGTATTATATCATTTCATGTTTGACAACATCAAGGAAGAAGAAAGCAAATTAATATCTAGTCGTGTCAAAAGCGAAGAACATCCAATAATTTCCGTCTGATTTTTTGGATGGAATCGTTTGATCAGGTCAAGTGAACAAGGTCATAAGCTTATATTAACGTTTATTATCTGATCACGGTTTATTTTAAGAGACTGCGTATTCAATTTCAAAACGATTTGTAATGTTGCACCTTGATCACAGTGAAAGTGAATCGCGACCTTGGCAACTTTGTATTTTTGTAGGTATTGCTAATTAATATTTTCCGATATTTTATTTGTTGAGAATATTATTCTCGTTTTACTTTATTTAATTCAGAAAGTTAGTTCGAATGGACAACTGAATGTCGAGGATTTACTATCACGAGAAACGTTGAGATTCATAATTTCTATGGTTTCTATGCATTTAAAAGCTGTTACAGGTCACATTATCCAGCATAACAAATTTACTCACATATGTAAATGAATTCGAAATGAAAGTGTCGTAATAATTATGACTTCCATTGCCTAAAGTTGATGTATGCGTTTACGTCCACGTATCGTGTCGTGAGCGTTTGACACAATTCTCAACATTCAAGTAAATGTTTACCTTTCCCGCAGATAAAAATGAATTGAGGTAAACGCAGTATAACCAAAAGGTATTCCAGTTAATTTCCCAGCAAGGTCTTCTTTGCAGTAAAATTACGGCTTTACCAATGGCTAATAGATGTCAAGCCACTGTAAGTGCCGAAGATGATGTGAAAACAAGTCTACCGTTAACTACTGTTGCATCGAGTGTTTAATGGACCAACCACCTCATATGAGGCATACCATGTCGGTTCAATGACTATTCTACAAGTAGTTGTACATTATGAAATTCATCAGTTATTACTTTCGATGAGCACTTTTAAGTGGACAGAAAGTAAGAGCAGTAAGAATTGAACTGGATGTGAATTTCCTTTCACTTTTAGCACAATTCTCAGATTGATGTGTATTTCATCCAATTGCAGCAGCACCTCTCTTTCCTTTACTGGTTTTTGCCAGGCCAAAGAATTCGCATGTGTCGAGGAGAGTAGAAAATTGCATTTTGCTGCAGGCACCTTCTTATAGCATAAGCTATTTAGCTTTTGTGTGTTAACTGAGGTCGAAAAACTGGACCAGGTTTGGTTTTTTGTTGAATCACCAAACCCGTCTCAAAAGTCTTTGCATTCACATCAGAGTTACCGTGATATGCGGTTAAAACCAATCCACAGTAAGGAAATTTTTGTTAACCTAGCATTCACCGGACGGACACAGATAATAAAATGTAGTGAGGAACTTATGTAATTATTATTTTTAAGCCGGAATCTACAATAGATTTCATTTGAAATTGTAGGTCCCAAAGACACGGATACAGTAAAATAGGCACAATTAGAGCAACGATTTGGTAACTTATTTTGGGCAATTTCATTGTTAATTGAAATTGGTTTTTTTTGGTAGATCCTTAGTGATGTTTTGTCCAGTCATTACATGGTAGCTTCGTAGATTTTTTTTGGTAAATTTTGAAAAGAACTTGATCAAATTTTTGAATGTAGACAAAAGGGAAAGTTACATTTGCTGTGTTGTGTGAAACTTGAGAAATAATCTTACATTTTTTAATGTTTTGTTTATATAAAATGAACAAGAAATTTAAAACGTCCATTTACAAAATCAGTTTCGCAAGAGATAGTAATTTCCCGGAGATAGTTACCTAATTACAATCTAAATCATTAATTCCCGCCTTAAGATAGAATTGCAGTGCTAGAAAACTATTGGTTTTTTTGTCATTAATGAGTTTTTATTGACAGCTTATATAAGTGATCTGCATTTCTGCAGATCTTACTTGTACAAGTTGGATGATATTACACGATTACTAATTAATTATCATTAATGATCTGCAAAGTCTAGCAAACGGGAACACCCTTGATTTCGTGTGTTCCTCTAAAAGGGACTCCCGAGGTAATGCTATCAACAAGGACTGTAGAATTATGCGTGGTTAGGGCCAAATGTGTTATCTTTGGTGCATCTAAAACTCCTATCATTGAAACAAATCTGAAATCGTAATGAAGCTACAGGGAATGTTGCACAGTAAATTCATGTTAAAAATTGTGGTTCACTCTCCATTTCCATAATTTTCCTCCCCCTAAACTGTGCTGTGTGCATCATATAGGATTGTTCTCTGAGCTTAGGCAATATCTTAAAAAAGGTATAGAGTATAGCGTCCACATTTGAACATTGAGGGATAATTTTCAAAGTAAGGTGTTCGAATTCATTGGCAGTAATCCGAAAATTCAAATGTTCATATCTAAAGTACCGACATCACATTGATCGACTTTCGATCTTTTAACGGTACTTGCATGGGTATTAATAATAATAATAATCACATTTTATTTATTTTGATTCAGTGGCAGTGGCAGAGGGCAGTGTCCCTGAACTGAACTTGTTTTCATTTTACCATCCACGTTTAATACATAATTCCATTTTTCAGATGATATAAAAACATTTAACACGGAGAAATATAATTAAAAATTATAAAACCAAATTTACTTTCAATTTACGCAAATGAAGAGTAAACAAGAAAAACATCTTTTTGCTGAAATGAGTTCAATCTACAAACTTGAAATTGCAAAATAAAGCTGGCAGCTCAAATTAGCTTCAATAGGTTCTGTGTATGTAAATGTTAATAGTCCTCCGGTAATTGGCCAACTTTGGTTATGTAATTTGCCAAGTAATTTCGCTTCTTATTGGAAGGAAAATGAAGTTTTTAGAATGTTAGAGTCTCGTAATTTACAAAAAGGACAAATAACTTTTTTCCTAGTGAAATAAAATCTCTTTCAATTGAAAACAATTAATGCTACTCGCTTACATAAGATGGAACGAATTGCCACTTCATCTACACAAGGAAAATTTCCTTGTATTATTAATTTTAATTTTTAATTTAAATATTGAATACCCTCAATCATTTTTATTAGTGCATTTAACCTGTGCACAAATCAAAACGATTGAGATGCTGCGAATGCACTGACCTGGTAGTGAATTTTACCTGCACTGCGCGTACCGTGAATGCATGCATATCTTTATTTATCTCCCTGCTGTGCAGAAAGGTGCAATACTAATCAAAATGCAACCTGGAAAACATTTTGCTGTTCTTCGAGGTTTTGTTGCAGCAACTTTCTCCTTGTCTGACTCAGTCAGATACTTCTCTCCTTTGGTAAATACGGAAGATGCGTTTCATCCACTTGCTTTGATAATGAAACCGTCAACGCCAATCTTTTACGATTGCCAGATTGCCACATGAAAGGCTCGCAATGAATACGTATCTAATTCAACGCAAGATTTTATTATCGTCGAAGACGTTAATTTTTTATTTTATTATTAAGGTCAACGCAACATTTATAGCGAATTTTAGGATTGGTTTAGTTGTCGCATTTATTATTTCCTTCCTGGACATTAGTTAAAGTGAATTATGATTTAAATAAACCAAAAAGACAAGACAAAGTAAATTTTATTTGTTGGGTGGGGAAGCAAAGCTGTAACTGCTGATGATGGATATCTTCAGCTCTAGAGGCTGATTGTGATTGCAAACAGTTTCTCACGTGATTAGTATTTCAAATCTTTGAAAATTTATTCGAACGTTTGTCGTGAATAACTGGGCGGATATTAGTCACCTGTTTTCACTAGATTGTCTATAAAATAAGTTTTAATGGAAAAGTGACCGGAATCTTGATTCAGGCCATTAAAAAATATCCAAGTTTGATTTTTACTCATTTCTTTTAAAACAAAGAACTTTAGAAATTTTTATAAATAATAAAAATTATAACTGAGATGAATCTTTTAGAAGCGGAGCGGATAAATATGATACCAGAGCAGCAGCCGAGCGTAAAAATTTCTCCAGCAAGTTTATTAGTATTGGAAAATAATGAGTGGCTCCATGATGTTAAAATATGACTACAAAAGGACTTGGGCTAGAAATATTACTATAAGAAAATAGAATAGAAGATAATCGCTGCTAGTTGAGTTGGGTGATGCACAATTCTGCAAATTTGCCCTCCTGTGAATGCGGTTTCGACTCCAGCAAGGGGTACGATGATTTTTTTCTGGGTAGTACTGTTCAAGGTAATTCTAGTGACGAGAATATTTGCAATATTTTTCATATTATTATTCTTAATGTTTCTTCAGGCTCAGGCTCACTTGAAAGACTTATTTCACACATTTAGAAGCTTTCACAATGTTGAATCTAGTTAAATTGTCGTTTTACCTTCGAAGATCTCATCGACACGATTGTTGATAAGGCTAATTCGGTTTCGTTAAGAAATGAGCTAATTTATAGCGTTCTCATTAATCGTGTCGAGGCTGTGTATGCTTCGTGGCCGTCTTCCGAGCAATCCTCTTATTCTGCTCCCTTATTTAGATAGGCTTATTGAACTTGTCGCTCTTGAACTTAGACGGTGTACAACTCTAAAGCTATCCTTCCAATCTGATCAATAGAATTGTCTCAAGGACTGGTGTTCAAAAATGAAAGACATTGGCCGGTCTTGCTGGATCCAAAATTGTAATCTGCAGAGTTGCATAACTGCATCTCTAGCTGAGGGAAAGTTTTAATTGTTTACAAGATCCTAATTTAATGTGCAACCTGTTAAAATTTGATTTTATTGTTTTCCATAATTTTAAATGTCACTTTCATAATATTTAATTTCAAAAATTCTTGGTCTCTAATGAATGATAAAACGAACAAGAAATTTACTATTAAGCAACAAATGAACGTACATCAATGCTAATGCTAGTAGTCACATAAACTGATCATCCGTAGCGAATTGATTTGCTTTGCTCCACATCATCTCCATTAGGAATGAGCAAACGCGCGTTGATAGACCAGATGGAAATCAACCAGTCTTGATTTTCAATGTGATTTTATTCGCAACCGGTAGTCATTGCGATTAATAAATGACGGGCAAAGTGAGCTAACATCTTCTTTAACTAACAGCGGGTATCCACGGAGATGACAGTCAGTCTCTCGTTGCGGCAGTCATTATAATCTAACTTTACTTGCAGTTTTTCTTTTCATTGATCTATTTTCACTTATTAATGTGTCAGTGAAGATGCTTCCCACATTACCTTCCGAATGTCATTCATATAGGAAAGTTCACATGATATGCATATTCATCCACATTGTTGGAAATGGGAAGTGCTTCACTTTCTTCTTTTTTGTGATGGTTATTTTTGTCGAGGTGATGCTAGAGATACTTGGTTTCAACCCCTGGACCAGACTTTGTGTATTTTGTATCTGCTTTAATCGAGCGTGGCCAGGAAAAAAGATTAAAGTAATAAAGCATTCTTATAATAGTCAATTTCACACTATTATCTTTTGGTATGCCCATTATTAGGCATAACAAATTCCGAACAGAGTTGAATTCGTGAATAAATTATGAAAAAAGTAATTTATTGCTGGTAGAAATATTAATAAGCATTACAAGATAATGTAACTGGCTTTTAAATAAACTTGGCTGGTATGGGACCCATCGCAATTTGGAAATTATAGCCTGTATGAATTTTTAAATAGTTTCAAGATATTTTTTCACTTTTTGTTATTTACAATTCGTTAAACTTTCATACTAAGTACACATTCAAAGATGTTCATGCTGCATTGGAATAGGCACTAATCGTTTCAATTATGGTCCAGACATATCTCGTTTCAAAAGACGATAATAATACAGCGCACCCATAAGTCTGAAGAAAGTGACATTGATCCATAAAAGCCGCTCTTTGTTAGATCAGCATTTATTGCATGAAATCACGAGCGAAGGTAAAAGTTGTCACGTAAATTTGCATCATTTACAGTTGATGTGAATATCGCTTGAAAAGTATCTTCAGAGAAAATAAAGCCATTCATTCATTAAGCGGCAAGGGTCATTATGCAAAACATCCATTTGCTTCTTATTTCGAACAGATTTTTAGCAACAAAATGCATTTCATGCAATTTATGAATGAACGTAAGGTATTAATGGCAAAAATTGAAATTTTCAGCAACACTTGCGTGAGAAAAGATTCCGATTTCGAAAGGATTTCATGCTGATCAACAAAAATGTGGCTCTGGAATTTGAGCAGGAGTTTTAGAGCAGAAAGAAAACTGCAGCACATTAAGAATTGCCTCACATTTGAAATGGAAAGCATTCGTGTTCGAGCTTGCGTTCAATTTCTCACTTTCTGAGTGCTAATGGTAATAAGGTTCGTTAATTTTTGGTTTATGTTTGTCAGGAGTATTCTAAGGGTAGTGAAGATGTTATTATTCCAAGAATGAATAGTTTAACAATTTTCAGATTAGTAAAATTAACCCCACATTTTCTTAAATGAATCAACGAAAGAATAATACATCCAAGAGTGATGCTTAGTGAAGGTACCATAATTTTTAATATAGAAAATCCCTACCAATATTAGGGTCTGTTTCATTATAGAGGACTTCACATGCCTCCAGTAGCATATTCAGTCCTGGGTCCTAGGTTTTGTCGTGAAATTTTCAGATACCTTTCTAACTACAAATAGCTTAGTATTTTTGCAAACTACCCACTTTTCGGAATGTGATTAATGTTTATGGAAATATGTGATCTTTTTTACTCCAATCCAAAAACTTTGACTGACAATTTGTATCCGTAAATTAATGGAGAAAACGCCGAACATGGGAACTGAAACGAATGATAAATGCAAAGAAATGACTGCCAGCAATCACGATGTACAATGTAGCATTCCAGTAAAGTGCGAAACCTCCGCATTATAATCGATGGACCATGGGTAGGTTCCTCAATTACCAATTCTTTTTTTGAATTAAGCTGCGATACCAGAGGTTATATGGTTTGGAGGAAAAATCCTCTTCAGTCAAGAGGCGTTACACTGGCTATTTTGATGTTGGTCATCAAATCGTTAGCTGTGCGGCTTTCGCGACAAGAGAAAGAAGATCCACTACTTGTTTGACTTGTTTTTCCCGGACTTTTTTTTTCTCTTTTCTCTGAGTTACAAATTTTTTGATTTCGAGATTTGTAGTTATTTTCTAAGTTTATGGTCTTAATGTGTATAGCATGCCTCATGAAATTGTATTCCTATGTTAGAGGAATTTAAGCACGCGAAATACAGAGGTTAATTAAATTTGAATTAGCGGTCAGTGCAAAATTGTTGGGTTTTCTGCTTTGTAGCTTGAATGAAATTTAACAGTCATAATCTAGGGAAAGCCGGTTTGTAACCTGAGTGAGTTCTAAAATTAATTTACTATCATTACCATTCAGGGAACCACAATGAAAATGATTCTAGCTGGTGGTTTTTAACAAGTACTACTCCTACACCTCAGCGTTCTACTTTCGTAAGAATTCATTTGGTGTGCAGCTACTTAAAATCGCTCGCTTCCGTCTAAGCCGCTTGCACTTTTGTTTAACTGAGCAATTCGCCTTGTTCAATGACCCTTTAACTAACACATCCGCATAAGAATTGGTGTACAGTCGGTCCCACTACCATTTTTGTCTTTTTTGCATCGAGAGCAAATCAATCATAGTTCGCGTAACGAAAATAGCAAAAGTAGCAGGAAGTCTACCTTTCTTTGTAAGACTGGGGGATTACAAAATAAAGCCTTTTTTAAAATCGTTGTTGACTAATGAGTGGAAATTGCTAAGTAATTTCATTTTAGAAAGAGTAATTACAGGCGCAATTTAAATCTTCATTTTTTTTGCTCCAAGCTTACAATGGTCGCCAACTCTTAAGACAGGTGTTCACATTAAGTAGATTCATTATACCATTGCTTATTAATGTTAAACTAAAGTCAGCGCACCATTGTATAGCAGATGAGTCCGCTTTAACTGAATCACAATAGAGTGGACCCATTTTCGGCAAATAGTCGAAAAGAAAGTAAAGTACCCGGTCTAGCTTGTTTAACTTTCATCATCTTGGCGAGCTTCACAGACCGTTTTTTTTTCTTAATAGGTGACTAACCGATGTTCATAATGTTTGGCCTTTGGCGGACCGAACATCTCGTGTCAGAGCGGTGAAAGTGTTTTCAAATTTGTTCATATGGCTATTGACAAAAATAAAAGAATCTTAATGTGATTATTTCCGATTAAAGAAGTCAGGGTATTGGGGAATTTCATTTAGATTTAATTGTACTATTTCGATTGCTACCGGTGAGAGTATTGGTCTCAGAAAATTGAGTAAATCAGAGGTTTGCGCGCCCAGGTCAACAAGTTTAGACTTACTACACTAAAAAGATCCCTTTTCTCTGCTCGATTATTAAACCAGTAAAATGCAAGTGGCACTGGTAGATACAATGTTAAAAGTGGTTTAACTGCATGGAGCTCACCTACCGCAGCAAGACGAAATGCTCTCTTAAAGGGAAAGTAATTTGCTGTCATGAAATGTTCGTAAGATACAAGTGAGTGCAACTTTGTAAGAAAGAAACTTCACAATAACTGGCATTTAAATTTCTTTAAACAAGTTTTTCCAAATTATTTTTATAAACGTTGAACACTTCATTTTCGGTGCAATGTCAAAAATCCTGCATAACTGAAAGTTTTCATAATACTCTTATCAATGGCGGATCGCTCTCACAAAAGGGATTGGGAGATATTTTTATATTCACGTATATCTAAGCCTGGGGAGGTAAGCCTCCTTAAACCACCTTAGCAAACCTAAGCCTCCTACACCACCACATACAGTGTTTATTAGATAAAACTACGGTTATTAACGACGCTAATGTTCATTAGAATTTTCAGGATATCTCTTCAAAAAAGGGTATCGTAATTTATATCAGTATTGATGTGCCATGTTTCTACTAATTCAGAATTCATTTATGTGTAGACTGAATTTTAACTGAACTTTACTAAATTCTGGACAGACTATTTAGCTTCTAAGTTCTATCAATATTGTTCCAAAATAGTAATAAATATCATTTGTACATAAAATAATCGCCAGAGGTAAGGCAGATTGATCAGGAGATGAAATCCATGCAAATCCACAATAAGACATGCCATACTTTTATTTGTAGTTAATCTTTTGTTGTTTTGACCACAATACCAAGTTATTTTATTTAAAAAAACCTCTGTACAAATTATTTAATCTATCTTGTTCGATAGGGTCTTTCAGTTGAACAGATTTGCGAACCTTTAAACCTGGAAAGTAAAAAAGTAATTACAATCACCGGAAAAGAAAAGAAATCTTTGCAGAATCTAATTAATCGTTGACGTCTAGTACTCATAGACTGCAATGTAAAAAGGGAGCTATACGGGAAAACCATTGGCCATCCTATAACATCGTATCGATGTACAGAAACCCGTGCCTGTATAAAAAAGTTAGAGTTCCCATCATGTTTTAATCAACTTTTGAAACCTTCAAATAAAATACCATGTGGACTGACCACCAAGAAAATTGGAACTCCGGAGTTCAACAGGGACACGAAATCCCTGTACACTGGGTGACCTCTGTCTATAAACGAAACCAGTTCTCAACAAAATTTTCACTTGCTTTATCTCCAATTCACTTTCTTCGAAGAATTTCCAATAACTGCTCATCTGTCGTGAGTTGATACTTTCGACTTGACCTACTATCAGAGGTCTGTGTCACATCGAGCCTTTCTCGTCGGTAGAAACCACGAACAAGGGGCTTCTTCAAAATACCTAAGAAATTTGCCATATTTTTTCACATGAGATGGATATAAAAGTGCAAGAAATTCATATCTTGAAAATGGGGCCATCACTTGCCATTATGAAGTAACAGACGAAAACAATGGGTCCAAAATGCTGGCACGACTCACATTGAGCAAGAATTAGCAATGCACCATCGGTGACTTTCCTGCTTCCCGCAAAAGGTTACTGTGGTCAACCAATCATTCCGACGTGGATCCGTAATTTCATTGATCACTTTGGACATTTGCATAAATATATGAAAACCAGAAAATGTTACTTCTTATAGCCGATACCCACCGTAACACAAATTCCTTGCGAGAAAGTAATGCACTCGGCGCATACCTTGAATTTCTGTAAATTATGTCCGCAAAGGTATCGTGCTCTTTGCTTGCAATCGTTTTAATTTCCGATCGAATAATGCACCTATACGGTTTGAAAGGCACAGTTATCGGCTGTTACAGATTCAGTTAATTGAATTCACGAAAATGCGTTATGGTTACTTAACAAAGAGTTGCATGTTGCAAAAAGGTTTCCTTTTCATGCAGACCTATTCTCTGAGCATGCATCCATTAAATGAAAGGAAGACATTTGTTTCAGAAAAGTTTTTTTTTTTTTTAGAAAACTATTGCAGAAGCTTTTCAGAAGCGAGTGAAGTGAGCAGAAAAATAAGCTTTGTTTGGGCAGTTTCTTCTGTAAGGAATTGTTTTGTTTTTTTAATTACAACATTGAGTTTCTCTGAATAGGGACTATTTTTCTATGGCGAAATTTCGATATTATTTTGAAGTGATGAAATTAGGACCTGTTCAGAAGTTTAGTTTCTGCAGTGGACTGCATTTTCTACGCGTGTAGTTAATGTATATGGAGAACAATTTTCCTTATCGTGATATGGAAATCTATGCGAAAATAGCACTCTCTGTTAAATATTATAGATGTCTTCCAAAATTTTTTTCATTTACATAGTTAACTACACGTGTAGAAATTGCAGTCGACTGTAGGAACGGTGACTTTGAACAGGCCCTTATTGTAATAAGTTCATCGAACTTTTTTATATCTAATTTTGCATGCTAATGAAAAATGCAAACAATACCATATTATTCCATTTACACAATGCTGTCGAAGGACAAACTCCGTAGATAGGACAGGACTATGATGATTGTCAAGAACAAGGTCATATTCAGAGTCTGGATTCTAGACTGAGTTCCGGAAATCAAATTTGATATGCAGATCAGCTTTTTTCAATCCATTAGAAGTGCGATGAAAGAATATCTTCTTTCTTACTGTTCATCTCCTAATATTGGACTTATATCAAGTATTAGGAAACAGACATTGGGTGTCACAACATTTAGTGGTTCGGAATTCAATGTAAATCAGTATCTAAAGGTACAGATGAATTTCTCATCTGCGACTGAGACTATGATTTTTAAAATAATAAACGCGACAATAAAATAACAATAAACATAAAAAATAAGCTCCTTATGTTCTAGCGAAATATCGCTGCAATTTTAGAAAAATCTTTCATTATCTTATTATTGTTTAGGCTTAATTAGCGTAACATTTTTTTACAACTCCAGGTTATTTGTAAAAAAAAAGCGGTTGCATGCTTTTAAACAAATCTGGACCCCATAAAACCAAATAATTCATTGGGCGTGTAAATCTTTGAAACTTGCACAAAAATCACATGCTCAACTTCTAGAAAATTCACTTTCTTTTTTAAGTGCTGGATAAAAACTGGCTTTACTCTCTGAAAATGCATTCAAATTTATGCAGACAAATATTATTAGACACTCACCGGATCTGGAGGTGGTGCAAATCCTTGGCTATTCGCTCCAGCAAATAGGCAATAGGTGCCTAGCAGCACCAAAAACAACCTCATTATTATTCCAGTAGAATTCACTTGGGATCAGGTCAAATCACAAAATCCCAATCAATCAAAATTGGTCAAAAATTCACTAATTCACTAAAAATTCCACAAAATCCTTCGCGTTATCACATTTATTTTGTATTTCGTTCTAAATAAGAATAGCGAAAATCAATAAAACTTAGTCGGACTCATAATAATTCATAAATTTTCAAACGAACACCAAAACCCCAACTCCGAAGTCCCTTTCTACGCCAAGTTCTCAACTTAACTGAAGTATTTTGTCCGTTGAATTTCGATTTTGTGGTAACTGGCAAAGATGCACGAAATGGACTGGATCAAGTTTTCAAATTGCCAGTTGAATGCAGCAATTTCTTTCTCCTCTTTCTGCAAGCAGCTGACTTCTTGGCTAAATTGCGCGCGAGTGAATGCTGGTGGCCAGTACCAACCGTTTCCTAACACGGTAAGCTACCGCGGCTCCTGCCTCCACTTAAATCGCTTTTGCTTATCTTACACCCAGCAGATGGTAGTAGAAGTGTTCACAAAAGAAGATGGCCCAGTCAAACATGAGGAAGTCTTTCAGTATCTTTATGAGTATTGTTTCAAACCTTTTGCAGAAATGCTGTCATATGCAGACAGGTATTTTGCGTCAGATATGCTTTACAAGTTTCGTTTAGTATCTATCACTTTCTGCTAGACTGACTAGAAGAAAAAAATGCAACAGTTGTGCTTTTTCAGATCTAATCATTTAGGTAAAAACATTATAAAAACAGGTGATGCAATGTGGTATAGCAATCCAACTGCCTGCAATGCTGTCATTAATTATATGGCACCGTTAAAACGCATAGATTTGACGGATTCATCTAGATATTGGTTAACCATTGGAGATTGATTGTGGCCCATATATCGATTTAACACTGAATCAAAAAATACAAAAAATTCCATAAAGTGTGCTCCAAAATATGCAGTAATTACAGAAGAACTGTGGGCATCCTGCTGGTGAATTTCAGAGTATTGATGAAGAAATATTTCGATAATTAAATTTTGAGGCAATTAGCCAATATGAAAGTGGCCAATTTATAAAATGTAACGTTTTTTACCAAATTGTCTTCGAAAAGGTCACTATTACATATAAGCAATTTGGAAGTTATTCTCTATGGAAATCGAACGAACTTTATCATCCATAGCAGAAGTATTTAAGGTCTTATACAGAACTATTGGCAAGCACTTTTAGGCCCCTGGAAATGTAGAACAATTGACAAATGAGTTCCTCACGTATTGAGCGATCAGTAGAAGCAAAGAAGGTTTGACATCTGCACTTCACTTAATTTGAGGAAGATCGGTAATCTATGATGAGCGGTGAATAATATACAGCACGATTTCGCTGAGGGAGGAGTTTTTTTTATATAATTGTGTTGGCAAAACGCTATAGAATCTGGTGGTTTCTATTTTAACCAAAAAAGAAATTTATTTATTTTGATAAACGACTTTCGTTTCTCCCTAAATAATTTAACATTCCACAGAAAGTAACATGACCTGCAGTAGCTAGCATATTAATTGTAATTCCTGAAGTATGTGAAAAGCAAAATTTTGTTTGGATTACCAATATAAACAGCTCTCAATATTTCTAATAGATAAAGTTTAATGTAGATACTTTTGTCTGGAAAAAGTGTCCGATTTTTTTAAAGACGTCACGTAAGGATTTAAAGTGTGACAAAAATTTGTCGCTAGAAATTTTATCATAAAAAAATGTTACATTTTTCGATTTTTCTGGCAATGTGAGCTTTGGGGTGAGTCGAATGCATACAAAATGTAAAAGAACAAATTTAATTTCAGTTATTGGATTCAAGATTATAAAACGAAATAGAAAAAGTTTTGACTCGTAAAATCTGTCTTAAGCACTTCAGTTTGATCATCCCTGCACATTAAGATTGTTGCTTTTAAACTAATAGTTTCCATCTATATATATATACTCGTGTGTACGGTTTGTATCCCCCAAAAATCAGACGGAATAGCTTACAAGTGCATCTGATGCTTACTGTCGAAGTATGGTTTGCTTTAATCTCCACGTTTTACCAAACCAATCCTTTTGTATGTTTTAAGTACGTGCGCTTTTGACATTACAAGCTAATCAGTTCGGATGAACTTCCGAACTTATGTAGTGCTCTTGATAAAATTTAATGTAAAGACCGATATATATATATATATATAGAGCCTCGAAAGTGACATTGTCTGCATCCATTGCTTTGAACCTATTCCTTTCGGAGTTTATGAACTAATTCCGTATGGCGTGACATCCTCACAAGCTTTTAATTAATTCTCCTACAAAGATGTCCTGGAAATACTCGCATTTTTGGTCTTTTGTGCTTTATACAGGCATCACGTGGGAATTGGCTCTTTGGAAATCATGTAGGCGTACATGTAATTATTGTATTACGCCCAGGTTAAAATCTGAATAAGCGTCTGCAATAATTTCCAGTCTTCTAAAAAATTTACGACCACCTGGTTCAACCTGAAAAAGTTGTCATTCATCATAAAATGTGCGCAACACTCATGAATGGAAGAGCAAATACCAAATCTTAACCGAAATTTTCACTTTCGCAACGTTTTTTTCACAGAGAGATTCCAGTAAGTTTCAGGCAAAAAGCCCGATGAAGCGGCACTAAATTTGCACCAGAGAGATTTAAAAAGTAAAAGACAATAATTGACTTGTTTGAGTAAGGTTTAAAGACGTCGTCCAGAGTCCGAAGAAGGTTAGGTGGGTCTTCAAGAAGTGACCAAGGCATGCGTCTTCCTCTTTGGTGAAAGTATTGAACGAAAACACGGTATGGCTTGGTTAGATAAAAACAAAGTCGCGTACGCACTTTGTTTTCTTGATTCTAGTGAAGATGCAAAGAAAACCTCCGCTAAAGATACCAAAAACAAAATGAGCAGACACCACGTAAAGGTGACACCTGGCTCGTGTTCCGGTAAAATATTAATTGAGGACAATCTTTTCACGCGCACAACTAACTTCATATCCATCAACGAGTGTCTATGGACCAAAATGATTTTATAATTTTCCATAGGTTTCTGGGTCAGCTTTTCTAACAGTTAAGCTCCCAGGCCAACTCCAAATTTAGACAAAAGTTCTGCGCTTTCAAAACTCTTTTCGGCAGCTACAGTAGGGCGTTTTGCTTAGGCATCCAGGAAAGATTTGCATCAGTAGTTTTGTAAAACAAAAAAAAAGAGTTGCAATTTTGAAATTCACTTTCAAGATTTTTACATTTAATTAAGACAAAAGGTTTCGTTATCACTCCTCCAACGTTTGGTATTTTTTAACTGCTTTTATGAGTGCCGGTTGGTTTGATTCAACTGCAGAGTGGTAAAGTCCATATCTGTGGCAAGTCGTTGACACCTCATCCACTTTGGGTAAATGAAACAATGCTTCTAGTTTTGTATCTATATGTTCCTTACATTATGTTAATTTTTAGCGCTAGTCTTGTTCATAAATGTTACCTACCTGCTTTATAAATGTCATCAGAATATTCATATCAAACGATTTCCTATTCTGCTTATGCTCATTTCCTACCATTGTGACCTCTAAAGCTGTTGGCAGCCATTTTAACATGCGATTTCCATTCAAATTTCTATAATATAGGAACGTCTTACACTTCTTAGATGTTTATGCTGCGGCTGTTTTTTTTTTTTTTGTAACCCTTAAACGTAAATTGGGTCAAATTGATCCAAACTTTGAGACAATTTTGTCTTTTTACTACGGAAAAGGTTTTCTAATATCGTTTTTTCGGTTTTTAACTAGTTCAAATTTCTGTTGTGTGATATTATTACTTTAACACACTTTCAATTATTACAAACGGTCTTTTGATTTCCTCTTACCTAACAGCCATACCAAGGATTATTGTGACCAAATTTGAAATAAATTGGCTAAATCCACGACGCAACAAGATGATCTGGGAATTGATGTCATGAATGTGACTTTTTACCTTTTACAGCTGACATACTTGTGAAATCAAACATTAAATAAATTTAATTGATGTTTGCTGTGTCATCGATTCATAACACTTTATTCTCTTAAAAAAATTGAGCTACGTACCTGTCCACACAATCTGCCTCTAGATATTTTGGCACTTTGCGTTAAGGAAAAGTAAATTTTTTCTAATTTATGGCAGTTATATAATTCAAATTGGGTGGCAACACGTCTTCACTAATTTGATGCTCTGATTTAAATGACCTCAGCAAAAAATATAGACCTCGAGTAAATTTATGACAAATTATACAATCGACGTGCGGATCATCCATCTAATTAGTTGGCTGGCTGCAAGTAGTCCATGGAGCCCCCAACTGTTTTTGATGTGAGAATTTCGCCCGACACTATAATCCAAGTTCATTTACTATGCCGAATGGAAGAAAACTTATGTCTTTTGAGACACAAGTCAAGAGATCTGCGTAAAAGAATGAATAAGTTGCGCAATAGTGGGTTATAAAGGCGACTCAATTCAGTTCAGTGTACATCCAAGTTTCTCACTTTCCAGCACCTGCAATAAATTTTTGCAAATTATGCAATCAAACCGGAAATTTCGGCTTGGGTCGTGTGTAAGAGAAGAATAGTTCTGGAAATGTTTTGATGGCGAAATTGGGCCAAAAGCAAAACCCTTCTCAACATAGGCAAACAAACTGTAGCTTTAATTTCTTACACTTTCTATGATTTTCAAGACATTGGACATTGTGGACAATTTCTATAAGAAACAATTTTGATTCAATAACTCAACAACCATTGAAAGAAACGTTCTTCTTTGGTCCACGAGATTTACTATCCTTCTTCCTTATAGTTTCCTGCGCCCTCGATAGCGATGTATTTATATCTTTTCGAGACATCCTGGTGAATGTCTGTGCCGTGCTTCCATCAAGTTCTCGGGGATAGTAAGAGTTCATGTATGCTAATAAGAAAAACGGAAACTTGTGTTCTGGTTTCATTTTATTCCATAATTTTCGAGCATTCTTCCTAACGCCATCATTGAACTCAACTTCATTACTACGCAATCCTAATTCTCGTTTCAATTTCTGAACATGCAATCCCAGGAAATTGTGAAAAGCATTCGAAGCAATTGTTGGAGCTGTTTTCGGATCGTCCACCAATGCAGCTGATAAATAATACGACAAGGTATCATTGTCGAATCCTTCAAATTTCTCAACAGCTTCTTGAATTTTCTCCTTTCGACTGTGGCCAGTTTTGTTCTTTTGAAAACCTTTTAGTTCCTGGGCAAGATAGATATCACAGGCATGTTGAATCAATTTGCTAGCACCTGGCAAGAGTTTGTGAGCCTCGCGTAAGCGCCGAATACGAAAAGCATTCCTGATTCCCTCTTTGTATGTCCTTATTTGATGTAATTTTGAAGCTTCCGCACGAATTATTTCCTCTGCCCGCCTTGTTATATTGCGGGAAGATTCAATTTTATTATAGTCCTTTTCCTCACTCATGTTTTAACCGGATTCACTTGTAATTTATAATTATACATAAAATTTATTCTATTCAAAATACGACTGAATCTTGTCTAGATAAATTGAATTGATGACATTCTTTGAAGTATCTTTACGAGCTTTCTGGGATTGAATTTCATTCGGTATAATCTTGGTCGAAGGATATAATTCGATTCGATCGCATCGACGACTGAGCTTGTTTCAGAATTCTGTGCTGTATAAGTTCAAAATTTCAGTTACAATTTTTACATTAATTCCGCCATAAGACCAATCGTCAATACGAGTCACTTTTGGCATCTTGGTTGTGTCCGCACATTCTCACCTGCTGAATTTAATTAATAAAGTTGGTACTTCATTTGCAATATTAGGGAGCTTCTTACCTGTGAAGAATTTAAAAGGAAAATAAAACACATTGAAGTGATATTGAAATTTTTTATTGAAATTTACCTCTACAATCTAATCTAGTTGGTCAATTTAAACAATTTTAAGATTACGGCAATTATACAATGATCACTGTTCGATCTTATACACTAGTAAAACGAAAGAAAAACTGTTTTGAATACATGTTAAAATTACTGTTCTATTTACACATAAAAATTCATGAAACTCTTCACTAGTTACTAGCAAAATTTTACGCCAACCGTATTACATTATTTGTCTCTGTCTGTTTTCTTATTAAGTATCAATTTCTATTTTCTTTAAAATTCATAAACTGTCACATTGCAAAAAAGCTAAATATAATGCATTTGTTTATAACCTTTAAAATTTGATGAACGTGGTATTTTTACTGTTTGTTGTTTTATTTGTTGTTGTTGTTTTTTTAATATTCTGTAAATATCTGTATCAGATCTCGTGCATATAGATATATTTACTAGATTTGATAGTTACGGAAATGAAGTTAGTTTTTTCTTTCTATTAAAGAAATCTGCTGGACAAGAGTACTGCATTTTGAGGACTTTGAAGGTGGAAAATAAAAAATTTATAATAATAATAATATCTGACCTCTGAAAAGGTCATCGGATGTCTAAAAAATATTTCTTCACATTTAATCCTAGGCTGTTGTAAATTTAACATTTTTATTTATTAGTGGACATTTTACTGTGTTTTTTCTTAATTATTAATTAATGATATAGCCGTCATGGCAACCCTATCATTCTCGATTTATGAAACACCTGCAAGTAGGCAATAAATAATGATTTCGAATATGCGATATTGCTTTCTCAAAGGCAGGTGACGCGTGAAGTAATAAAAGAGAAACAAGAACTCGAGAACTACTTTTCATAGTAACCACACTATTGTCAGCACAAGTCTTGTAACTATATCTTGCATACACCGGACGCAAAAAAGGATTCACTGTAATATTTTTCCGGTTAAGTCTCACAGGAAATAAGGGTAGAGGTTCCTCATGAAATGGTTACGTTCTAGCAAAATTATCGAAACCTGATGACGCACGCCTTCTCAAGGGGTGGAATAAGGGCAAGGGAAAATCCTAATGGGGCATTTCACATTAGGAACTGATGACGGCCTCACAGGAACTTCCTAATATGGCACACCGTCCTACAGTCTGATCTGGTCCTGACGGTGTTAGGGCACGCCCTAACAAATTTCTGCTCGAGCAGTCGAATTCACTTACTTATAAAACGAATACTGATCGATTGAAATCAACATAACTACATTATATTTTTATTTGTATTCTAGACTATCTCGATTCAATCGGGAAAAACCATTAGTGACGTGAAAAATGCTGTTATGAAAAAATGTAATATTGGGATTTTAACTTACATTAGAAAATGCGAAAATAAAGAGCATAGTTCATCTTCCAGAGGAATAGGTATAGCACTCCAAAATGATTATATATATATATGCGTGATATAATAGTTTAAATTTCGGAAAAAAAACTGGTAAGAAGCCCTATAGCATTAATTTTATAAATTATAAGCAATTAATGTCTCTTTCTGTTACTATAATCGTAATTTAAGTTGAAATAAATTACAAAATGAAAATACTGTCGTCGATATACTATAAACCTTGCAAATGTATGAGCAATTGGATATTAATATCTTTTCATGCTTGAAATATTCCAGAATCCTCTTAAGAAGAGTACGATTTAAGAACAAACATCTCTGTGATCAAGATAAACAAAATGTGGAGCGCAAACATACAAATGTACTTGAAATGTTCATCCTCGGGATATGTATAACTTTATTTAAGGGTCACCTCATTTTTATCCAGCTTAAACATAATTTACAAACACGTGCAAATTTATATACTCATCTCCCACGTGCAAATTATCTCGCACAAGTGGATCTCTTTCATTCGGCATGGTAGGAAGCACTTTGTAAAATTATGCCCTATTTACATTATCTCAATTTTTTATATCTAGATGTACCTAACGTATATTTTTTTTTGTTCGATGAAAAAGTCTTGGAAATTCGTATTGAAAACTTTCCCACCTGTTACACGTGCAGAACACTCACACTCTGTGCATACACGTGAAAACAAATCATTCCAATCGAAAGATATTGGGGCCAGTCGTATTTTTCAGATTTTATCCACTTCAATGGCAGTGGAAAAAGTAATTTTGTTAAGGTCGGAAGTACAAAATTCGGGGTTGACTGAGCTTACATTGATTCCTGTTGGATTGAATACATTTCATCGTCCCTGATTTTAATCTCTGTTTCGGTCTTTGTGAAGGAAATCTGGAATTAAAATGAGTACTTCAACTGTTAGCAAAGTGTAAATCTTTAGGCAGATTCTTACAAAAATTGAACTAGAGTAAAAATCGTTCTAAGGATGAGAGATTTTCAGAGAAAGATAACTTATGAACGAATTTGAATAAAAACTTGGATATTATGTAAAATTGAACTCCAATTAACATCAGTCCTTAAAATACAGTACCATAAAATCACTAGTTTTATTTCTCATACAGTAATTGTCATAATTAGAGCAGTTGATTAACATTGAAATAATTTTTTAATATTAAGTTTAATAATTACTTTCACTTGTTGTTACCCTAAAACTTAAAACTCATCGATAAAAAATCTACTCAAGTCGACGGCACAACGGCCTATTCTTGTTGTATTTTCTCTTAAAAACTAAACGCAGTTAATATTACACAAATTGACAGATATATAACCTAGAGCAAAACTAAACTAGCATCGTCAAAAAACCTAAAAAATAAATCTCAGCTTAAAGTTCTCGAAACTGTCAATATCAGGATTTGTATGCGCTCAGTTCCACAGATCCACCAAGTTGACTAGTTTACACTTCCTTAGTTCTAGGTTAATTGAGCCGACGCGTCATGCACGGCCAAATATTGCTGACACGTCTCCTGTACTTTGTGAGTGTGACATTCCACTACCTCCTGTGGTTCCATATTTGGCTGTGGCCGCCGATTTACGAGTGGAAGATTGTTGATGCCCATGGTGATACATGCGATGCAAGGAATACTGTTGAACCGATTCCAGATCCGAAGCAGAAGAAGTTAGGCCTGTGCTTGTTATCTTTGACCTTGTCACCTTTTGCATACTTCCATATTTGTTCGTGGGTACTTTTATTTCTGGCAGGATGGTATTCGGTGTTAGATGTAGAGATCTTTGGCTCTTCTGGCTTTTCGGTGAGATATGCGAATGATTTTCCATACCTTCTTGACGCTCCCGTGCCTTAGATAGATTGTATGAAGAAGATGAGCTCGGTTGAAGCCATTCATGGTGGGCTGCTTCGTCTGGTGTCATTCTTTTGGTTGGATCCCATTCTAAGCAGCGACTTACAAAATTAATAAATAATGTATCAGAACATCGAAGAACCTGGGCAAGAGTTTTGCTTCCAGGCTTTCTTTTACGGCCTTTTAAATTAGTTATGCAACGAGGACTTCCACGGGAGTCAAAAAATAGGCGTCTTCGTGTTGCTGAATTAATTAAATCCTCTGGAGGTAGGCCGAGCACTTCCATAATACATGCCAATTGTTCCACTTCATTTTCACCAGGAAACAGGGGGAAGCCAGTATAAAGTTCTGCTAGAATACAGCCTGGAAAGAATAAATGGTTTTCAAAAAAAGGTATAAATAATAATTCTGGTAATTTCGAAAGACGTCTTTACTTTTCACATTAGAGCTTATTAATTTATGCGGGCTACGAACTACTAATTGTTGTAAGACAAGCAGTTAAAAAGCTCGACACTAGTAAGATTCGAGTCTAAGAGTCGCCACCACTGACGCTCCACGTCACCTGACATATATATATATATATAATGAGGCAACAATTTCAAAACAACTGCAATAGGATATGATCTCTTCTTAAGGATGAATAGCTTACATTTTCAGAGTGAAGCTGTATAATGGAGCTCTTACTGAATCCAATTAAAGGCACTGCTGTCCGTGTGTGTGTTAAGCCTTGATATGAAGGTTTTCTATGGAAATTGCATACCTACTGCAAACTCAAAACTGTGCTATTGAAAAATTTTTTTGTACACGAGGAATAAACTGCTCATACTTTAGCTGTTGAAATGAAATCTCTGCAGTTTCCCATAAAAAATTCCATGAAAGCGAAAATTCTAATTTCTGAAAACAATTATATTCGCTCTTCATCTACAGAAAGCATCTACACTTTATACCCTCAACAAATTTCATCCAAATTACAGCAGCTACCTAAAAATCTCAACACAATTGTGTCCTAAAACGCCCACTCTCATTCTATCTAAAATACTGAGCTTCTCATTAGTGGAAAACTGAATCCAAGGTGTAGAGAAAAATTCTTGAAGCTTATCCAAATAGCCGAGAGCACGTTTAGGACATACACGTAAGATGAGGCATACAAACGGAAAACAGACATAGAGCTTTCCCAGTTATCTTTCAGTTATTTACAACAAGGACAATGGAAACAACCGGATGTAATACATTTCTATCTGCACTCCGAAATCCTCTTCAGGTCCCTATCAACCACATACTGTACGAGATTTATGTCGCCGGTCCTCTGCTCTCAATTGTTCGAAACCCAATTTGGCTAGAAGCCAAATGAATACAAAAAAAAGGACATAGGAAAATGATGAATTCCAGAACCGAGGAGCCTCATTCCTGTTCAATAAAAATATGCGTACGTCTGAAATAAATCATTTGTCGTATGTGAAGTCACCCGATATAATACGTGTCATTTAATATCTTTCTAATGGTCTTGCTCTCTATTTTTCTACTGTGTACAATTCGAAATATCTTGAAGATTTGTTCGGCATGGGAATATGCTTTTTAGGACATGTACCATGAGCCTATAAGAACGCGATTATTTTCTAAGGGAAGATTATGTGCGTAATGGGCAAGATGTAGATAAACCGTATGATATCTTACAGGAGAGCTTAGATGTATAAATCATTTTCCAGAAATAACATATTCTTGGATTTTGTTGGGAAATTTGTGACAAGGACAGGGAACTGAATGGCTTCAATTTGATATTTCATGTTTGAAAAAGTATCATCTTAAACGCATATTTGAAGTGAGGAAATGTAAATCTTGTAAATCGAACCGTGTTCAGTGTTATGAATTCCTCCCTGAAAGAGGAGTACCGCTAAAGATTGATTCTGCTTCTAGAATTCTTTCTACAGATTCTCCTAGCCGCGAGAGGCTAATAAAAATGCCACGTTTAGCGATCTGTTACAACAACATCACACGGAAATTTTAATTAGAATTTCGTTGGCATGAGATAAAATCAATATCTGAAATTGTGTTCTACAAATTCCATGAGCTCTTCGTATAAAAAAGTTACAAATTGCTAAAAAAAATTATCTTACTTAATAACTACTAAAATGAAAGAATTTTACTAGTGCTCTCGTTTCAAATTCTTTAATTAATCTAAAAGTAATTTTTAGCACCAGGGAATTATTTGAAATACCTGTGAAGCTTTGTCGGAAATATAGAACAGAACAAAACTCGTCGCATTCAATAATCAATTCATGTTTTCATTGTTTTTATAGAGCAGAAGGGGATTGTACATTGGGTTCATGCAATTAATAGCATGCCAAGTTCCAGTGACACCATTAATACATAAAAAAACCACTGTACAGGTAAAGCACAAAAGCGCAAACATGAACGATGATAATAATATTAGCCTTATTTTATGCCACTGAATATGTGAACTTCAAGTCTCAGGGGGAGAAAAATACCGCAATGAACAGGAGGAAAGTTGTACCCACCCACCAAAGTGGTTGCACACTTTTATGATGAGCTTCTATTGACGAGAAAATTCCTCCGCAATGGGAGCGACATAATATACAAAAACTGGTCTATAAAATTCTCATACTCACCTAAACTCCACATGTCAATCGGCGTTCCGTACGGCAATCCCAAAATGACCTCAGGTGACCGGTAAAACCTTGACTGGATGTATGTGTATATTTTGCGATTTGTGTAGCAAGAGCTCCCGAAGTCTATAACTTTTATGGAACTACTCCCACGTTGCTTTAATAAAATATTTTCCTAAATTGATAAAGTTGGGTTAGATGTTATGTTTCGGACGATGGGTCCAGAAGACGGGAATGCGGGTATACTTACGGGTTTGAGATCACAGTGAATGATATTTTCCTGGTAAAGGAGTCTCAGGCATTTCACAATGGAATTGCAAAATCTCCGTATCAGACTAAGGCTGAATCCCTGGTAGTTGTTCTTCTTGATGAGTTCGTACAAATTCAGACTGAAAAAGGAGCAGAATTGTGGGGTTAATATGATTTGTTCTCGCAACTCAGGACTCCTGAAATAGAATCGCATTTCGGAATGTTTTTTTTTTTGAAATTTTACTAAAAATACATCGCATTGCTAGAAAAGGACTCCGTCTTCATAAGAACTGATCAAAATGTAATCAATGAGCATAAGCAAATAGAATTGCGAGCAAATAAAATCATATCCTATCTAATTCGTTTTGACAAGAAGAAATCGGTTCTTAACATGCAACGAGGAATTTTCCATGAATGAAAGCGCTGAGGCTGAGCAGTGAACAGCCCCGTAGGAATTAGATCAATAGTAGCAAGATAAGTAATTTTCATGTTGTAATGTTTGCTTTTGTCGAACTCTATTTGGCGATAAATTTAATTTTATTATTCAAATTGACGGGTTTGGCCCAGTGTCTTTTTGGGAGCGTGCACTTCAGGGTGAAAGGGCGCTTTCTTTGAAATTGGCTGCGACGGAACAGGCAGGAAGTACGCGATATGAGCAGCAAACACGCATAAGAGACACCAGCGATTTACCACGTTCAATTTATGCTGGGTATAAGCCCGTAAATCATGAGCTGTTAGGGTTCATCATTTTACTGTCAAAAAGCTTTAAACGAAGAGATATTTGGCGTAACGAAGGTAACTCGTCATTAATAGATGTCACCCTTGTTACTTTCTTGCAATTATATTAACCCTCCGGTTAAATCTCTAAGACCCTTCTGCCCTATATAGTTGCATTGACATGGTGAGCTAATAAACGGAGATGTGTAAAGAATGCCAATATCGAACTATGAGCACCGTAAAAATTACGAATATATAATTTCCAAAACTTCATTCATTGGTAATGTTTTAAGTAAAAAATTCGATTTAGATTGAGAAGAGGGGATGGTACTAACAAAACGGGAATACAGAATGAACGTCAGGGTATACTTCCAGTTGTGTAACAGGGTGGTTGCGCTGACATTTGCGTTTCAATAAAATAATATTCAGCCTCATGTGGTCATGAAATGCTTATAAAGTATATGAATTATGAGGTAACATTCACATGGAATAATGTAGACTAGGAGTTGCATAATCCCCTGTGTAATGCTTCTACTTAATTTAACTAAAAATAATTTCCGCTAGTCATGCTTTTAACTCTTAATTGATAGAATACAGACAAAATTGCATTCTCCGCTAATCATCCCTTAAATATATCTTTTACAGTTCACCAAATAGATGCTATTCAATAGCCTTTTTATGCTCATCATGATGGTACTGATCCACACCGTACACAAACACACAAATACGACTCCCAGCAAACTGTTCCAATAATTCGAAATCGATTCATAATGAACGCTTCATTAGTATTCAAATAAACATTAAATTAGCCCGATGAAAGCACTAATCCTCTGTGGATGAAATAAAACAAAGTCAGATAAATTTTCATATCTGCACAAGGGATGTGGGACCATTTCCACTTGTCGTTCAACAGTTTCAATCGATAGTTACTCCTCTTTCGGTTAGTGCAGGGAATTGATAAAGATACATGGAAAATGTCAATTTTCTTATAAGCCAATGGGGTGCAGACAATGAGTAGTAAAAGTGGTATGTACTAAGGGACAACCACTAAAGGCGAATTACCTCATTAATCAGAGATGTTAACAGCGACACAAAAAAGGTGTTAAGCGATGACTGGTGCGATTTGATGTCAAAAGTGTTAACCTGGATTTTATTAATGTTCCTTGAAACGGCCAAAGTGGTAAAATGCCTGTCTCATAGTAAACATTTTTATTTTTATACCTTGATTTTATTGAATTGATTTGTGACCTTCCATACATTTTCGTTGTAAAAGGATTGATAGCTTTTGAGTGATTAAGAACGGATGACTAACGGAAATGGTCTCTAAATTTAGCATATTGTGTTACAATGGTGCTAAAAATAATTGTTATTCCCCAGGTGTTAACTATTTCCAATATACATGGTTTTATGTATATTGGAAACAGGAAAGAAAGATTAAGGAGAGCAAACATTTGGTCACGATATTTTTTACTTACATGAACAAAGAGGATAAAAGCACTTTGTACAACTTTTACTTTAAAGATTCAAGATTCCAATGAGAAGATAACTATTTTTTGAACCTTTAAAATTCAAGTTTCACAAATTATTTTTTTCCTGATTTTATCAGAAGTAAATATAATATAGAAAAAAGTAAATGGAAATCAAAATAATTTCATACTCTCCCGGGATTTGTATTCCTCAATTTTAAATTATTCCGCCAAAAATAGAGCAAATGTAGATTAAAAATTGCCGTCTAATATATCGTAAAAATTGCAATGATTCTGATTTCACCATTGATGGATTCTCTAGTCTAGGATTGATAAAATTAAAAACTTATGTGTTTTACTTGATACTTGATTTTCGTTTGAGCATCATGTCGACGTTATTATTAATACAGTCAATACGATTTTAGGTTTTGTAAAAAGATGTTCCGGAGAAGTCAGTGGTCTTCACATTTCTCGCCTTCTATATTGTGCACTTGTCAGGCTTATCCCCGAATATGCTGATTTCGTTTTTATTAGATTCATATTAATCGAATTGAGGCAATTCAACGAAGATTTTTAAACTTGTTCTTTCTGGCCTTCCGTGAGATAATTGTCTTTTATTGCTTCCATATACTGGCGTATACTGAGCTATTAATTCCCCAGAGTTGTTTGATTTTCAACATTTCCTTTCCGACTTGTTCTTTTAGGAGTCACAAATTCTTTTATAGTTCACAACATCGAACTAACTATGATTTTATTGAGCCAGATGATAATGACTTTCTTTCATCCACATAGTTCAGATAAAAAATCGGTTTCATTAATGATTTGTTTTATGACACTTTTGCTCTTAGCTTACTTGCTATTTTCCTTGTTTTTTGCTATGAATAATTTATTTCCATTTTGTTTTTATTTTATTGCAACTCCTGTTTATTTTACATTTATTTTTATTTTTTCTGTTATGTTTATCTTCATTTATTGTTTATTTTTCTTTCTAGAAGTCTCCCTCATCTAATTCGTAATAACTTCCTTGTTAAATGGCCTAGTTACTTCGAGATTGTTTCTAGTTTTCAAATGTTGATAACAGCAGCTGTCCTTCAGTAGCGTCGCTAGTATCACTTTCTTCGAATAATCAATAGACGCTGCAATTGTCCAATTCCATGATTACTTCTTGATTTGGTAGACCAAATCTAAATGATTTGAAGGGGAATATCATTTTTACATTATTTAAAGAAAGTTTTTCAAATCAAGTTATTTGTACCTGAAGAAGCCACACATTGAGGTTACGGCTCAATGAGAATTTACGTCACATGAGAGTTACAACTACATATAATGGAATTTGTCCAAATTGTTAATTATTTTCTGATGGTGGCACAGATATACACGAAAAAACTGAAACAAATATAAGAAAATCGGGAAATTCTCGAAGGCAATATCTATAAATAGAAAGTTACATTTGAGCTTCGATAAAAGATAACAATCATTTCTGCGAGTAATGGAATGAATTTTATGAATTCTTGAAACCCTCAATGCCTGTTAATATCGAATCCAGTCAACAATCTCAATATTCTTCATGCCACTGAAGTAAATTCTTTTCTACGATTTTATGAATTTTGCCAATCGAACTTGAATAATTAATTTGATAATCACTACATGTTAAATTGTAATGAGTTTATTACCAGTTTCTATTGTTATCTTAAAATTGTATTAATTGTATTAAGCATGCTTCCTCAAGGTTAAAAAAACCCCCACGGAAAATGTCTCAACTCCATTATATTAAGTCTCGAAGATAATGGTACCAACTTGTGACTACAGCGGGTTCAGACAAGCATAAAAATTAAGGGTTGTGTTGACATTCAACAGACATAATTGCTTCTCCCAGTACCATCCTACTCTATAAACCTGTGGAATTCCTTTTACGTAACTATTAACGTTTTACACAGAGTACAGGTACATTTGTTTATTACTTG